>PVLD010013091.1:0-57420 GCA_004027595.1 Dinomys branickii | reverse complement strand
TTTTATTTCTCCATTGAATTTGAGGGATAATTTTGCAGGATACATCAGTCTGGGTTGGAAGTTGTTTTGTCTCAGAATCTGTAGTATCTCGCTCCAAGCTCTTCTCGCTTTCATGGTTTCCGTTGAGAAATCTGCTGTGATTCTGATGGGCTTTCCTTTATAGGTGATCTGTTTCATTTCTCTGGCAGCTTTTAATATTATGTTCTTTTGCTGGATATCTGGTATCTTGATTATTATATGCCTGTGTGTGTTTTTCTTTGGATTATGGACAATTGGGGTTCTATATGCCTCGCTTAACTGAACTTCAGTATCTTTTACCTTGTTTGGGAAATTTTCTGCTATTATTTTATGAAATGTTCCTTTTATATCGTTTGTGAGATCTCCTGCTGTTTCACACATTCCTATAATTCGAGTATTGGTACGTTTTGCCTCATCTTGCAGCTGTTGGATTGACTTTTCTTGTGTCTTTGATGATATCATGAGATTCTTCCTTTCACGCTCATAAGCTGCCATGCTGTCTTCAAGTTCTGAAATTCTGTCTTCGGTTTCATTTAAACGATTTTTCATGCTTTCAGCATTAGTTTTCAAATCCTGGCATTCTCTTTGGACCTGTTTCATTCTTGGTAATTCATTCCTAAATTGCTCTTGTAACGTTTCCATTTGTTTCCTATTTTCTTCTAGTCTTTTGTCTATTTCTTGTCTGTGTGAATGGAACATTTCTTCCATTATTGTTTTCAGCTCGTTTTTTGTCTGAGAAATCATTGCGGGTATGTGGGTTATTTATGCTTTAAGCTCTTTCATGGCCTGTTTGAGTTGTTTGATTTCGGATGCAATCGTTTCATAACTTGAAGTTATGAGGCTTCCTGGTTCCCCTGTATCTTCACATTCAAAACTTGTTCTGGGTGGGGTTGTGTTTTGAGACTGCGTTTTGTTCCTCTGTTTTCCCATTTTTGGGTATCAGATTCAAAATGTGGAGCTATAATTTCCCCAGGCAGTTTAGCAGGCAAAGGTCTGCTGCAGAGGCTGCTCCAATGATTCCTTCTCTTTGGGAGAATGTCCCTGAAGCTGTCTGCTGAGATTTCTGCTTCTACTCCCTACCCCAAGACCTGGCTGGGGTGAATAAACAGGTCGCCGCCCCAGGCATCTTGCAGACAGGCCTCTCAGGTGTTCCTCCCTGCGTGGAGCTCCTCCCCCCCTCACAAATCCCGTTGGGGCGTCCAGCTAGGTCTTCCCACTCGGGGGAGATCCCGCAGACCTTCAAGGTGCTTTGATGTCTCTCGCTGGGCTGAGCTTCTTCCCGATTCAGGAAAAACCGGTTAGAGCGCGCACTTAACTCACCCTGTGATCGTGGGGACAGGAATGCCGTTCAGATGTTTCTCCCTGGATGGAGCTTTTTCCCGACTCAGAAATCCCGCCGGTCGCTGTGGCTCCAGTTCGCGCAGCACCGGCTGCGGGGGTGGGGTTCTGAGCGGGATCCTGGAACGCTGCCCAGTTTGGCGCAGTCTGTCCCAGTAGCGCGTTCTCTGAGTTTCCTCTGCTCCGATGCCTCCAACAAATCCTGGTTCCAGCCGCCTCTGAGCCGATCAGGTTCAAGGGCTGAAGCCGTTCTTCCCTCTGCTCTTGCTCTCTCGGCGGTACGCGATTTGAACCGAGCTGCGGCCCAAACGCAGGAGCGATCCCTCGGGTGCCCAGCTCTCAGGCTCCGCCCACTTCTCGGCGCGTGGCTTCTCAGCTGGCCCTTTAATGCTTAGGCCGCGGAGAGCAGCCCGATCAGTTGGAATTTTGCATCCACGGATCGGGCAGCCGCACGCAAAGTATCGGTCTCTGGGAGTGATTCCCTCTGCTGCTCACCTGGTCGCCATCTTCCCGGAAGTCCGAAAGCTTTTCTTTTTGTGCTAATGTGTCTCAACATTTTAGTCATCTAAGTCATCCCGCATGTCCACAAAGTACAGAGGAATCTCCGCCATCTTGGAATGTCTTGTCGTTTTGGATGTCAGATGAAAAGTGCTGAGCTATAAACTACCCAGGCAGCCCATCAAAGGACTCTAAGGACCCTAGTTTACCTGGATATCAAACTTATCCCATGATAGTAGCAGGCTGTAGACCACTGGGCCTGGGATCCTCAGGCAATTGCCCGGGTGCACACTCAGAGCACAACTTCAATGATGGGGCAATCTTGGTCTTCGGTACCAGGGTCTCCAGGCTGTGGATGGAAAGTGTGTAGGCTTCAGCTGTGAATCCGATAGTGGGCAGACAGGGGCCACTGCTCCTGGGTCCTTAGGTGGCTGGTTGGCGGAGAGCAGGCCTCACCTTCCAACCTAGAGGACCACAAAGCCTGGGCCTGCTCCTGCATAGCAGGCCTCACCCACCAACAGAGATGTCCACAGAAACGAGCTGATGAAGTGCCACTTCCCCAGACTATGCTCCTACCCTGTCCCAAAGGATCAGGGTGGAGCACACGTGCTGGCCTCCCCCACCAATGGAGAGTTCCACAGAGATAGGCCACTCAGGCACCACTTCCCCAGGCCAAGCTCCTTCTCTTCTCCAAAGGAGCAGGGTCAAGTCCACATGCAGGCCTCCCCCACCATTGGAGAATTGCACAGTGATGGGCTGCTCAGGCTCCGCTTCCTTGGGCCTAGCTCCTTCCCTTCCTGAGCTATTTTCAAGCCTGCTGCTTTAACCTTCTGAACCACTAGGATTAGAAGTCTCTACCATGATACCTGACTCTGAGCTCTTGATCTCAAAGTGAAGTATCCTTCTTTTTCTGGAGTGCCACATAGTTTTCCCACCATGTATAATTTCCTGCAGATTGGTTTCAGGTTCTCCCCTGGGGTCAGACTGTATCTCAGAACAGACACCTGCTGAGTTATTGTGGCAATGGTTGTTGTGACAGGGGAATGCAGGGTTCTTTAACTTCTGAGAAGGAAGCTCCTTTCTAATTTTGCTTACACAGTGGTCTCTCCACCTTAGATTCCCATTCCTTCTCCACTACTAAACTTCAGTGTGTTCCTAGTCACTTGTCGGACAAATGGCTGCTTTGTAGTTATACTACTTCTGTCTCAGGGAGAAGTGCTGAGGGCTACACACCTGTAACCTACCACCTTGTTGATATCACTCCACCCATCTGAAGCCTTTGGGGATTGGATTTCTTTCACTCAGTATCAGGCACTTGAGTTCCTTTCAAGATGCTGATATGAATTGTTTGTTTTTCTTATTGCTGAATAGTATTCTAAGGTACAGTATACCATAATTTAACCATTTATCCACTGAAAGCCATTTGAATTGTTTACAGTTTTGGGACATTACAAATAAAACTTTTATGAATGTTTGTTTATAGCTTTTTGTGGACTTAAATTTGCACTTGGCTAAAATAAATGTTCCTGTATACTACTTGGTTTTATAATAAGTATATATTTAGTTTTTAAACAAAATTTCAACCATCACTCTGGGAAGCTGAGGCAGAAGGATCCTGAGTTCAAGACCAACGTGGGCAGTTCAGGAATTTAGTGAGAACTTGTCTCAAAAACGAATAATGAAAAATTTGGAAAGGATGATAAAGGTAGTACCCAGCCTCTGTTAACTACTGTTCTACTCTCTACTTCTGTGAGATCAACTTTTCTCTATTCAACATATGGGTGAATCATGTGATATTTGTTTTTCTATAAGTGGCTTCTTTCATTCACTATAATATACTCCACATTTATCCATGTTATTGCAAGTCACAGGATTACTTTCCCTTTTGGGACAAATTATATACACACACACACACACACACACACACACATATATATATGATTTTCTTTATCCATTCATAGACACTTACGTGGATTATGTATCTTGCTTACTGTGAAGAATGTTGCAATAAACATTAGCATATAGATGTCTCGCAAATATACTGCTTTAATTTACTCTAGATATTCACCCAAATAATGAGATTTCTAGGCCACAGTGTAGTTTGTTTTTAATGTTTTGAAGACTCTCTGTAGTGTACTGTTTTCTATAATGGTTAAACTACTTTACATTCCTATCAATAGTGTATGAAGGTTCCTTTTTCAGCTCATTTTTCTGTCAGTGGAAAGGATACTGGTGTTGAGGGCATTAAATACCATGAGTACCAGTTCTGTGATGAAACCTCAGATGCAGGATCTTCTGGCCAAGCATCTGGGGTTTTATATTGTTGGAGCATTCATTGTCTCACTGCAGGGTGCAACTTTCTGCAAGTATAGCGTGACTGGCCCAACAAAGAAGATGTATGCATATTTTTGCAGAAATTGTGATTGCATAAAAGATTACGAAGAAATGAGGAAGGCCCGTATCTTTCAGAGTGCAAAGTGATTAAGGAAGAAAAAGATTTCTTTTGATTGAGTTCCATAGACATTTGTCATTGAGTGGTGTTCCTGAACTGTGAAACATGAATATGTGAGCTGAGAAATAGTTCTTCATGAAGAATAAATAAACACATGTGGACAAAAAATTTATTTTTCTCCACACTGTCACCTAAATTTGTTATCTTTTACCTTTATTTTCAATGCTAGGTATTGGACACAGTGCCTTACAAATGGTAGACAATTACTTTAATACCAAACTACTAAACTACACCTTCTTCCCTCTTTTACATTTTTGATAATAGCCATAACATGGTCAGGTGATACCTCACTATGGTTTTGATTTGCATTTCTCTGAAGATTATAATTTGAACTTTTTTACATATACCTCTTGGCAACTTGTAAGCCATCCTTAAAGCAGTATTTATTTACATCTCTTGCTCATTTTTAAATCAGGTTATTAAGTTTTCTACTATTGAGTGTTTTCTTTTACTTATTTGAATTCCTCATATTCTGAATATTAACCAAATGTAAGAAGTATAAATTGCAAATGTCCAATTTATAGGTTGTCTCTTTACCCTGATGGTTGTTTCTTTTGCTCTGCAGATATATGAAAATTGATGTAATCTGACTTTTAAAATTAAGTTTATTGGTACATTTTAGATACATATAATGATCATGTTTATCATAAGGAATTTGTACTCATACATGATATATTTTGATTCCTCCTTTTACCCAATCCACTCTCCTCCCTCCAACCCATCTTCTGCTCCCTGTGTACAAAGCTTTGTTTATATTTTATCTCTTTTTATTTTGTTTAAGGAGAGTAGTAAAAAAAGAACAATAGCAACACACCAATATCCCAGACATAAACAAAGCAAGAACATGAAAAATGATACAGGGTTTCAAAACAAAATGATAGAAATTAACAATGGTTCTTATATTATATATTGTTATCTTCAACTACATTGCTCAGATCACCAGATGTAAGAATGGAAGATTGTTCAAACAATTAAAGAGAATAAAAATATTATATAAAACATTGGAGATAACACAGTTTCACTAGACAATATGGTAGGAATTCAGTAAAGGTTGTTCTATCGCATATTGTTGTCTTCAATTCAGTTGCTGAGATTACCAGATATAAGCATGCAAAATTGGTCAGAATAAAAAAAATTTTCAGCATTATCTATTCCATTCAATAAAGCATCAGACATCAGCAGTACAGTAATCTCAGCTATACATACATACACACACACACACACACACACATTTTGCCTTCCTTCTTTCTTTCTTTTTCTTCTTTCCCTCATCCCAGTTGTTCCTTCCTTTGAGAAATATCTTTCTCTTTCATATCATCTATTGTACATTTTGGGTTGTCTTGGTTACTTTTCTCTCATTGCTGAGACAAAATACCCAACACCCAAAATGAAGGAAAGAAAGGTTTATTTAGCTTACAGTTTGTGGAGGTTTCAGTCCATACTTGGCTGGTTCAGAGGCAGAGTGGCACATGGCAGAGGGCAAACTGTTCATGGCAGCAGAACACAGCAAAAACCACAAAAGCAAAAGGGAGGAATGGCGGCAAGCAGCCTCTTTCTCTCCCTTACCTTGTAAACAGCCTACCTGCACACAGAGGGCGTGTACCTCTCACACAATCTCCATGCCCTCTTCTTCCACAGGTTCAGGATGTATACAAAGTAAGCACTTTAGCTTCCTCCTGAGTCACTCAGCTAAACCTTTGGATTCCCCAAGTTGACACAATGTATCAACCATAAGATGGGTTTTACTTATTCTTTCAGGTTCCTAAACAGGAAAACAATATGATATTTACACATATGGGTCCGGTTTATTTCACTTATGAGTAGTTGTGTCTATTTACCTACAAAAGCCTGGAGTTTATCTTTTTTATGGTTGTTTAATACTCCATTGTATAAAAATACATCTTTTTTATTCATTCCTCAGTTAATGGGGATTTGGGTTGTTTCCAAGATTTAAGTATAACAAATTTTTACCCTTTTTAAAACGTTTTTCTTTTCCTATCCTTTGTTTTCTCCTTCCCCCACCCTAGTTCTTCTCTCTTTTTGAACAATTACTTCCCATTTCACAATATCTATTGTACACTTTGGTCCTTATTTACTCTTTCAGTTTCTCACACCATTGAGACAATACAATGTTTTCACAGGCAAGTCCTATTTATTTCACTTAAGACATGGTTTCAATTTGCATCCATTTATCTTCCTTAGGGCAGATTAGTATTCCATTATATCAAAAAAACACATCTTTATCCATTCACCAGTTGATGGACACTAGAGTTGTTCACACGATTTAGCTATTACAAACTGTGCCATTATGTATACGGATGTTCATATATTTCTGTGCTATGATGCTTTTAATTCTTTTGAGAAGATACCTACAAGGGAAATGGCTTGATCAAATGGAATCTCTAGTCCTAGTTCTTTGAGAAATCTCCACACTGATTTTTACAGTTGTTGCACCAGTCTGCACTCCTCCCAATTGTGGAAAAGGGTTCATTTTCCCCCACAACCCCTGCAGCATTTGTTATTGGTTGATTTCTTAAGGATAACCATTCTTTCTGGGGTGTTATGGGATCTTGGT
Organism: Dinomys branickii; assembly: GCA_004027595.1. Lineage (NCBI taxonomy): Eukaryota > Metazoa > Chordata > Mammalia > Rodentia > Dinomyidae > Dinomys > Dinomys branickii. The sequence continues at coordinate 50,479 of PVLD010013091.1, read as the reverse complement.
GTTATTTTAATCTACATCTATCTAATAACCAGTGTAATATTTTTATTCATTTACTTGCCATTTGTGGTTACTTCATCTTAGAAGTGAGTATTCACCTAAGATGCCCATTTTTGGATTGAGCCTTTAAATTTCAGAGGGTATGATTTTTTTCAGTTCTTTATATGTTCTAGATTTAAGTCATTTGTCTGAAGGGAAATGAGCTAAAATTGTTTCGCACTTTATGTTTTCACTTTGTTGGTGATTTTTTCCGTTATGCAAAAGCTTTCTAATAAGATGATATCCCAGTTACTGATTCTTTCTATAATTTCCTATGTGATTAGTTTTCTTCATGAAATCTTTGCCTACACCTATGTCTTCAAAAGTTCTGCCTATTCTCTCTTCCAACAGATTTTGTGTTTCAGTTTTAATATTGAGATCTTTGATCCACTTTGACTTTACTTTAGTGCATGGTGATAGACGTGAATCTAGTTTTAGTCTTGGGCATTTGGAAAGCCAGTCTTTGTAGCACCATTTATTCCGATGAACATGTTTGGCTCTTTTGTCAAAGATAAGGTGGCTAAGTGTGTTTGGAGTTTTTTCTGCATCATCTAATCTGTTGCACTGAACCTCAGGTCTATTTTTTTTTCTAACACCATCCTGTTTTTATCACAGTGGTTTTGGAGAATAATTTCAAGTCAGGAATTGTAATGCTGTCTGCCTTGCCTTTGTCATCTAGAATTGCTTTTGCAATAGGTCTCTTCTATTTCCAAATAGATTTTAGGATTGTTTTCTCTAGTTTTGTGAGCTATGCTAGTGGTATTTTGATTAAAATTGCAATAAATCTGTATAACAATTTTAAATTTTAAATGTATGCCCATATTTTAAATATGTTGGTTCTACCAACCCATAAACAAGAGATACCTTTCCATTTTTTGATATCTTCTTTGATCTTCTTTTTCAAAGTACTGTAAATTTCAATGTATAGATCTTTTACTTCCTATGTTAGGCAGATTGCTAAGCGTTTCATTTTGGACACTATTTTGAAGAGTGAGTTCCCCCTAATTTCTCTCTCAGTGAGTTTGCTGTTTGTATACAGAAATGCCATGGATTTTTGAGTGTTGATATTGTATCCAGCTACAAGACTGAATTTGGTTATTAAATTTAGAAATCTTTTGGTGGAGTTTTTGGGTTTCTATGTATAGTCATGTTGTCTGCAAATAATGATTATTTAACTTCTTTCTTTCCTGTCTATTCCTTTTATTGCTTTCTCATGTCTGCTGGCTATGGCCTGTATTTCCAGAACTATACTGAATAGGCATGGTGACAGTGAATATCCTTGCATTGTTCTTGATTTTAGAGTGATAGTCTCAGTTTTTGATCAGTTAGTGTGATGCTGGCCGCTGGTTTGTCATAGATGGCTTTTATCAAATTGAGGTAGAGACTATTGCAATTTTTTGTAGCGTTTTCATAGTTAATGGGTGTTCGAATTTGTCAAATGCTTTCTTTACATCTATTGAGATGATCATGTGATTTTTTACTTTGGCTCTGTTAATACGGTATGTCTTGGTTACTTTTTCCTTGTTGCTGAAACAAAATACCTGACACCCAAAATGAAGGAAGGAAAGGTTTATTTAGCTTACAATTTTTGGAGGTTTCAGTCCATACTTGGCTGGTTCTGAGGCAGAGTGGCACATGGAAGAGGGCAACAGTTCATGGTGGCAGTACAGAGCAAAAACAGCAAGCACAAGAAGGGAGGAGTGGCAGCCAGAAGCCTCTTTCTCTCCCTTTATGTATACAAAATATCCGCCCTAGGGCAGGTATAGCTCTCAGACCCATAATCCCAGCATTGGATCATGGATCAGTCATAAACTCTAAAAGCTACCCCATAACTGCGTGAGGATTTGGGGGGACGTGCAGACACAAACCATAAGATAGTATATTATGCTTATTGATTTGTGTAGATTGAATCAGCCCTGCATCCCTGGGATGAATCCTACTTGGTCGTGGTGTGTAATCTTCTTTGTGATTTGCTTTATTTTGTTTGGCAATGTCTTATTAAGGATTTTTGTATCCACATTCATTGGGGAGATTGGTCCATAGTTTTCTTTGTCAGATGGGTCCTTCTTTATTTAAGTATCAGAATCATACTTGCTTTCAAGAATGATTTTGGAAGTATTGTTTTCCTTTTGGTTTTCTTAAAGTTTCAGCATTACTAGCATTAGTTCTCTAAATTTCTTATAGAATTAAACGATAAATATACCTGGGCCTGGACTTTCCACTGTTGGTAGGTTTTCAATTATGGTTTAAATTTTATTGACTGATATCAAGTTATGTAGAATTTTTATATCTTCTCAATTCAGTTTCAGTAATTCATATATATCTATGAATCTGTCCATTTCTTCTGTATTTTCTGTTTTATTAGAGTACAAGTTCCTCAAGTAGGTATTGATGATCTTCTGGATTTCCATAGGGTCCACTATGATTTCATCCTTTTGATTCCTAATTGCTTGAATTTGAGTTTTTTTCTTTCCATTTTTGGTAAGATTGTTCGCAGGTTATCAATTTTATTTAACCCTTCGAAGAACCAACTCTTTGGTTCATTAATTCCTTGTATTGTTTTCTTTGTTTCAGTTGAATTAATTTCTACTCTAATCTTTGCAATTTCCTCTCTCATACAAGCACTGGGTTTGATTTGTTCTTTATTTGTAGAGAATGAGGTTCACCATTAAATTGTTTATTTTACCTCCTTCTATTTTTCTGATGTGAGAATTCACTGCTATAACTTTCCCTCATATAACTGCTTTCTTTGCATCCATAAATTGTGGTGTGCTGTATTGGCATTTTCATTTAATTGTAGATACTCTTTAATTTCTTCTTTAATTTTTTCTTTGACCTATTGGTTGTTCACGATGGTGTTGTTTAATTTCCATGTGCTTATTTAGTTTTTGTGGATTCTTTTGCCACTAATTTCCAGTTAATTTCACTATGGTCAGATAATATACATGGGATAATTTCAGTTACTCTGCATTTACTTAACCATGTTTTATGGGCTAGTATATGATCTCTTTTGGAGAGTGTGCCATATACGGCTAATAAGAATATATACTCTGATGTTTGGGGTAGAACATTCTGTAGACATTTAAGTCCATTTGTACACAGGTTTGTTGGAATTCTGGTATCTTTTTTATTTTATGGGAAAAAGGTAAAGCAAAACTTCATAACAAAATCATGGGAGAATAACATTAGTTAACACATTACATGTTATTATATTTAAAGTAGTTGTATGGAGTAAAAGATATGGGTAAAAGCTATCTCCAATCAATATTAGCACAAACCTTCCTTCTGAATGAACTAAGAAACACTAATAATATGACTGAATTGCAAGTTTTCTCTTTTCCCTACTGTCCTTTCCCCTTTCACCCATCCTGGCTCCTTTTTCCTTTTGAACAATTTCTTCTCCTTTTGCAATATTCATTGTACATTTTAGAACATATTTACTCTTTAAGTTTCTCACACCAGGGAGACAATATGATATTTTCACGTATGAATCTGATTTCACTTATGAATATGGTCTCAAATTGCATCCATTTACCTGTAAAAGTCTCAAGTTTATCATGGCTGAGTAGTACTCCATTGTATAAGAATACCACATCTTTTTTATTCATTCCTCAGTCTATGGGCATTTGGGTTGTTTCTAAGATTTAGATATTACACATTGTGCTGCTATAAACATAGTTACACACATACTGCTGTGGTATGATGTTTTTAATACTTCTGGAAAGATACCCTGTAGGGGAATAGCTCGGTGGAACTCTCATCCTAGTTTTTGAGGAATGTCCACACTGATTTTCAAGGTGGTTGTACCACTCTACACGCCCAACAACAGTGGACAAGGGTTCCTCTTTACCCACAGGACCTCTAGCACTTGTTATTAGTTGATTTCCTGATGGCAGCTATTCCTTCTGGGGTGAGATAGAATCTCAGTGTTACTTTAATTTAAATCTCTCAAATAACTAGTGGTGTTGAATGTTTTTTCCTAGATTTATTTGCCATTTGTATTACTTCATCTGTGAAGTTTGTGTTCAACTCAGATCCCCATTTTTTGATTTGATTCTTGAATTTGGGGATCTGATTTTTCAATTATTTATATGTTCTAGATATAAATCCTTTGAGGGACAATTGACTAAAATATTTTTCCACTCTGTGGGTTGTATTTTCACTTTCTTGGTGATTTCTTTTGCTCTGCGAAAGCTTTTTAATGAGATCACATTTGTTAATTCCTTGAAGTATTTCCTTTATAGTTTCAGTTTATGAACTCTACATACATCTACGTCTTCAAGATTTTTACCTACTTTCTCTTCCAATAAATTTAGTGTTTCTGGTTTAATATTCAGATCTTTTATCCCGTTTGACTTTAGTTGGTGCATGATGATAGGCATGGGTCTAGTTTTACTCTTTGGCATGTAGAGAGTCAGTATTTCCAGCACCATGTATTAAAGAGCTTATCTTTCTTCCAGTGAATATGTTTGGCCCCTTTTGCAAAAATAAGGTGGCTGAGTGTGTTTGGATTTGTGTCTGTATCTTCTCATTTGTTTCAGTGGCTTTCAGATCTGTATTTGACAGTACCATGCTGATTTTATCACAGTAACTTTGTAGTATAATTTCAAGTCAGGGATTGTCATGCCTCCTACCTTGCCTTTGTTACACAGCATTGTTTTTGATATTCTGGGTCTCTTCTGATTCCAGAAGAATTTTGGAATGTTTTTCTAGTTCCTTGAGGTATGCCAATTATATATTTTCATTGGGATTGTGTTAAATCTGTATAACAATTGTGGGAGTATGGTCATTTCCACTATCTTAGCTTTTTATCCATGAGCAAGGGTTATCTTTCCATTTTCTGATATCCTCTTCAGAATCCTTTTGCAGAGTTCTGTAATTATATATATGTTTTACTTCCTTTGTTAGATTGATTCCTAGGTATTTTATTTTCTGGAGCTATTGTGAAAGGTGAGTTTTCCCTAATTTCTTTCTCAGTGAGTTTGTTGCTTATATATATATATATATATATATATATATATATATATATATAAATGTTATTAATTTTGAGAATTGGCTTTTTGTCCAACTATGCTACTGAATTTGGTTATTAAATCTATATGTCTTTTGATAGAATTTTTGGGGTTCTCTAAGTAGAATACCATGTCATCTGTGAATAATGATAACTTTATTTCTTCCTTTCTTATCCTTATGTGTTTACTTTTCTCTCTTGTCTATGTGTTTTGGCTAGCATTTCTAGAACTATACTGAGGAGGATTGGTGATATTGTACATCCTTGTCTTGTTCCTTAATTTAAATTGAAAGCTTTCAGTTTTTGTCCATTTAGTATAACATTGGCTATTGGTTTGTCATAGATGGCTTTTATCAGATTTAGGTAAAGACTATCTATCCTGATATCTTTAGGGTTTTATCATGAATAACTATTGGAGTTTGTCAAAAGGCTTTTATGGATCTATTGAAATGATTATGTGACTTTTGTCTTTGGCTTTGTTGATACGATGTATAATGTATTGATTTGCATATTCTGAACCATCCCTACGTTTCTGGAATGAATTCTACTTGGTCATGGTGTTTAATCTTTGATGATTTACTGCATTCTGTTTGCTGGTATTTTATTGAGAATTTTTGCATCTATTTTCATTAGAGAGATTGACCTGTAGTTCTGTTTTTGGTTTACACTTTCTCAGGTTTTGTTATCAGGGTAATATTTGGCTCCAGGAATGAGTGAGGGAATGTTGCTTTCCTTTCAATTTCATTAAAGAGTTTGAGGAGTATTGCTATTAAATCTCCTCTAAATTTTTTATAGAATTCATCAGTGAATCAGTCAGTACCTGGGTTTTTCTTTGTCAGTAAGGATTTTTATTACATTTTCAATTTCATTAACTGTTATTGTGTTATGGAAAAAATGAAAAATTGGGTTGAACTCTGCATGAGATCAAAGAACTCATTCAGAACAAATGGAGTTTTAAATAAGTTTAATTTGGAACCAATTGGACTGGTCGTTGCCCCCCATTCCTGATCAGAGAATGTGGCCCTTAACTGCCTTTCTTCTCACCTTATATACATTTTTGGTTTCCATGGTAATAGATTGGAATGTTTAGGCTTGGCCACAGTTGTTTTCCTTGTACCATGTGACCAGGTCAGGCTCTGCCCACAATGATATATACTTTAACAACTCAGGCAAGGAGAAGAATTCCAGGACAAAGTCAGGACTGCAAAGTTAACTCCTTACAACCCCTCCAGGATGTTTCTCAAGACACATTTTGAGGCTTGTCTATCTTAAAATGATGTGTTAAAAGTCGCTGCCCCTTACAACTGGATTATTCTGAATATTTGTATCTTCTTGATTCAGCTTCAGTAATTCATACATATCTAGGAATCTGCTCCTTTCTTCTGTGTTTTTCATCTTATGAGAGTAAAGATTTTCAAAGTATGTACTGTTGCTATGAATTTCCACAGAATCCATAGTGATTTCACCCTTTTTCATTTGTCATTGCATGAATTTAAGTCTTTTTTTCCTTTTTTAAGATTGGCTAACGATTTATCAATTTTATTTATACTTTCAAAGAACCACTGTTCGATTCATTAATTCTTTGTATTTGCATTAATTTCTCCTTTAATCTTTATAATTTCCTCCCTTGTGTGGGCTTTGGTCTTAACTTGTTCTTTTTTCTATAAGCTTGTGGTACAGCATTAGGTACTTTTTTGTGCTCATTTTGTTTTCCTAATGTGAGAATTCACTGCTATAGATTTCCCTCTTAGGACTGCTTTCATTGCATTCCATAAGGTTTCGAATGTTTTACCTGCATTTTTGTTTTGTTATAGATATTGTTTAATCTCTTTATATAAAAATTTCATTTGTGGCTAATTGGTTGTTTAGAAGGAAGTTATTTTAAAAAAAGAAGGAAGTTATTTAATTTCCATGTGTTTATAGTTTTTGCATTTTCTTTTGCCATTAATTTACAATTTCATTGCACTATGGTCAGTTCTTTGACCTTTTCTAAATATCTCTTTTGGTCATTCTTGGTTTAAAGTTTTCATTGTCTGCAAACAAAATAGTGACCTCTGCGTTTTTCTAGATTCCTGTTGTGTATAATATTGTTTTCCATCCTTTGACTTTTAGTCTATGAAGCTTTTTCTGAATTAAATATGATTCTTGCATACAGCATATTGTTGGATCTTGTTTCTTGATCCATTGTTCTGATCTGTTTCTTTTGATTGGTAAATTGAGACCATTTATACTGATGGTTATAATTGATATGTATTGGCTTATCTTTGTTAATTCTGATATCTTTTTGTTGATTTTTTGTCTAGTTGATCTATCTAATAGTGAGACTGCTTTCTTAAGGTCCCTCCTTACAATTGTGTTAGTGCGTATTTGATATTCCTTGTCTATTAATATTTGTTTTATGTGGTTGGGTGCATTGGTATTTGGTGTATGTATACTTTTGACTGTTATCTCTTGCTATTGAAATCTTCCTTAATGAGTACATAGGGACCTTTGTCTCTTTTGATCAATCTTGGCTTGAATTCACATTATCTGCAAGTAGAATAGCTACCAGTACTTTTTCTGGGATCTTCTCACATATAGTGTTGTTTTCCATCTCAGTTTATGAATTTCTTTTAGAGTCAATTGTTTTTCTTGAATGCAGCATACTGTTGAATCTTGCTTCTTGATCCATTCTGCCAATCTATTTCTTTTGATTGATGAATTGAGGCCATTTACATTGGTGGTTATAACATCTATGTATTGGCTTATCTTTCACATATTAGTTTCTTATTGTTCATTTCTTGTCTTTTCCCTCTATTTAATTACTTGCCCTGCCTGTTGTCTTCTTTGTGTTTGTGTTCTTGTGATGTTGTCCTCTGTTTATTCTTTCCACTATATCTTTCAGAGAATTCTGAAGAGCTGGTTTGTTGATCATTAATTTCCTCAGATGTTCTCTGCTATGATGGTATTTTATTTCTCCATGAATTCTGAAAGGTAATTTTGCAGGGCACATCAATCTAGGTTGGAGATTGTTTTCTTAAAAGAAATTGGAATACTTCACTCCAAGATCTCATTGATTTGAAAGTTTGTTGAGTAGGCTGTGATTATTTTGGTGGTCTTTCCTTTACAGGTGATTTGTTTCTTTTCCCTAACTGCTTTTAATATTGTGTTCTTGTGCTGAATTTCTATAATCTTGGTTACTATATGCTTTGGTGTAGATTTATTTTGGTCATGGCTATTTAGATTTCTATATGCTTCATTTATTGTATGTCAAATTCTTTATCCTGGCTTAGAAACTTTTCCACCATTATTTCTCTGGAGAGAGTTTTTTATGGCATTTGCACTGTCTTTAGCTTTCTTATTGACCTCAGTCAATCTTATGTTGTTCTTCTTTGCACATCTTGTAGCTGTTGGATTGATTTTTTTTCATGATCTCTTGCTATTTTTAAGTTATCTTTCTTTTCACGGTCACTAGCTGCAATTCTGTCTTCTAGATCTGAATTCTAGGTTCACCTTCATTCAATCTGTTGCACATACTTTCAGTGGAGATTTTAATCACTTGAATTTCTGTTTTGATCTGTTTCATGGATTCCATTTCTTTTCTATGTTGGGCATTTGTGGTTTCCATCATTTTCCTAAGCTCTTCTATTTTTATATCTATATCTGCTCTAATAGCTTTCATTTTGATCATCATTTCTTTTTTTACCTGATAATTATTTTTTCTGTATCTTTTCCATTTGCTTTTTCAGTTCTGTTACTATCATTTTAGAAAGTACTTGACTTCCCATTTCTCCCATCTCATTGTGCTCTTGGCTTGTCCTTAGGAGGCTGAGGGTCTAAGGTTGCATTTTCCCTCTACATGTTGCAGTTTTCTTTTGTATTTTATTTCGCTTTCTGTGTTCATGCTTGTAGACTTCTTGTGGCAGATAGCTTTATCCCTACTACCAAAGTTTCCATAGGAAATGTCTGTTCCTCAGGGATGACTTCTATAGGTGGTTCTTTGTGTCTATCTCAAAAATCACCTTCCCAGTTTGTTAAGGATGAAAAGTTGCTATTTGACTCCGCACCTAGGCCTTTGCACTGTGGAAATGATTATAACCCCTTATATTCACAGTATTATCATACAAGGGAGAAAAACTGATTATAACTCATACAATATCCTGGCTAAGGTACTACAATTAGCAACAACAATAGCACCAAGTACAACCTAGTGGCTAACAAACTGTGATAACTTTTAACCTGATACCTTTATCCTTAGGAGCAAATTCTACAGCTATGTACAAAACACAACATATACCAGGAACTTATGTACAATGATTTTCCCTTAGTGGAAGCGATTTTATCCTGTTGTGGGGTGATTCTAAGAGGTACAGGGACAAAATAGACAGATGAATAAGGTCAAATATAATAGAAGCAAGGCTTGAGAGCAAAGGATGATCATCCAATTAGTGGGAAACGGGAGCACACAGAAGAGAAAGAATAAAAGGGAAAGTGAAGGAGCATTGAAGTGAATCAGAAAGAGAAGAGAATGTTTACTCACACGTAAATTCATAAAATTAAGAGGTAGTTGAAGAAAGATTAGTAAAAGAAAAAAAGTAAGGTAAAAAACCTAAATAGTGAAAAAAGTGAAGGAAAAGAAAAAAGAAAAAATACAAAACCTAAGCTAAAACAAAAATAACCACAACAAAACAAAAACTCAACCAGCAGAAAAATGGATAACCAATCAGACAAACATACAAAATAAAAGTAGTAAAATTCCTCTGGTGTACACAGTTCTGTGGTAGTGTTCAAGTCAGATCCTAGAAATGTGCTATATACTCTAGCCAGTTTTCCGTGGTATTTGTACTGGGTATGGGGCTGTACTTGGTTTCTAGATGTGGGGCCTGAAACGTATTCTGTTGCTGGAGTTCTCCAGAGGCTTTTGATATAGAATGGCAGCCCCATCCACTTTTTTCCATGTGTTTGTGTTCTGGACAACAATGTTGGTTCACCTAACTTACAAACTACTGGCTGGTCACTGCTGTTTAAGAATTTTCCATGCTGTTAGTCCCACCTGGGGATGTGTGTGCACCCACACTGGGACCTGGTCGTGATGGTCTTACTCACTGGCATGTGTGTCTCCCCTTGGGCCTGGCTTGTTTTTCCTGCTACAGTCCAGCAACACTTGTGCCTGATCCCAGGCCTGTCCTGGTCTCACTGGCCCCCTAATCTTATTTTCTTTTGCTTTTTTCACCTGTTATTTTGGGGTCTTATCCCAAAAATCCTTGTCCAGTAAAATCTCATGAAGCAGTTCATCTATATTTTCTTCTAGGAGTTTCATAGTTTTGTGTCATGCTCACTTCTTTTCTCCATTTTTAGTTGATTTTTGTATATAGAAAGGAATATTTTAATCTTTCTCTTTTGAAGGTGAATATCCAGTTTTCTTATCACTACTTATTGGAGACCTCTGACCCTTTGCCGTTTTCAAAATTAGTTGACCATAATTGTGTTGATTTCTTTCTGGGATCTCCTACATTTCATGCATCTATCTGTTTCATATTGGTGTCATCCTCTTTTGATCATTGTACCTTTGTATTATATTTTGGAATTTAGGCATTGTGATTCTTCCATCATTTTTCTTTTTCCTTATTATTTTGTGTATTTGGGATATTTCGAGTTTCTCTATGAGTTTTGTTTTTTTATATTCCTGCAAAAATTCTCATTACAATTTTATAGTGATTGCTTTGGATTTGCACACTGATTTGGATAGTATGGACATTTTAATATTATTTTTTCCAATCTATGAATATTAGAGTTTTCTGTTTCTTTGTGGCTTCAATTTCTGTCTTCTATGTCTTATACTTTTTAGTATATGAAAGTTTTTCACATCTTTGGTTGAATTTGCTTTTAAGTGTTTAATTTTTCTTGTGGCTACTATAAATATGATTTGTACAACATAGTCCAGAAATGTCAAATTTTTAGATCTTTGAATGTGCCACAGCATGTCCACTTTAACATCATAGTTTATACCCCTCCATCCCTCTGGCATGCTTTTCCCTCACCTCCATTTGTTTATCTCCAAACCTTCAACTCATCCAACACAGCAGGGTATTAAAAGCACTTCTGGGAAGCTTTAGATGAATCTATTTTTACCCACTCTGTCCTCTGTGCTAACACGACTACCGTTCCATAGTAGCACTTTAAATATGAAGCTCATTTGTTTACCTCTGTTGCGTGCTTTAGTCAATATATCCCTCAACTGAAGAAACTCTGTCTTATGCATGTCATCATTATTAGTACTTAATGTAGTCAGATATATGTAATAGTTGCTAAATAAATGATGGAAAGAGAAAGACCATGGAAAGATTTCTAGCAGCCTTGTAAGTATGTATGTATGTCTGTGTAAAACACATAAATGTTATGGGTGGTGTTGTGGCTCTGCAATTCACTAACTTGACTCAGAACAGCTACAGCACTGAGATAAAATCATTATTTTTTATTTTTTCTGTTTTTTTCCTAGCACTGGGCTCCACTCCTATAATTTCTGTCGTGGATATGGTGATGGAGGCATCCAACTACTCTCCTAGTCTTCAGGATGGCTCCCTCAGCTCACAGTGAAATGGAAAAGTCCAGGAGGACAAGATTTATCCTCAGATTATAAGGCAAATACAAACAGGAATAAACTAGTTAATGTGGAAACCTCCTTTATAGTCCAAGAAAATACTGTGAGTATATCATGTTACATTAAGCTTGTTGAGCACCATCAAGAGGTGGAATCCAGGCTGTGGATAGGAGGCGAGTGACTGCTGGAGGACAGGGGCTTGGGATGTGTGCTTTGAGTCATAGAGGAGAAAACAACAGCTTCTTTATTGGTATTGTTGTGTAATATCACACAGGTTTGATGACTCATTGTGAAAGTCATAGGTAAGTTAGGGATAAAAAATTATGAGAATTTGATTAGATGAATATAGTATTGCATAGAATTTCATAATGGTGCACCCTGTGGTATACCTGTCCAAATTAAATATATAGAAATTTAAGAATACTAACTCTAGGAAGACTGTGAACAAAATATGTCTACCCTTTTTTTGGAAACATCATTATTCTATAAATTTTTTTAAAGTATAAAAGAAAAAACAGGGGCCGGGGATATAGCTCAGTGGAATAAGCGCCTGCCTAGCAAGCGCAGGGTCCTGAGTTCGATCCCCAGTACCGCAAAAATAAATAAATAAATAAATAAATAAAAGAAAAAACAAAAAAGGAAAACATTAACAAGGAGATACAAAGTAGCACAAGAACAGTACAATCAAAATTGAATTATGGCCATTAGAGTGCCCACGTCTGTGCCCATGCTACTTTCACGCAGAGTGCCAGACCAGCTCGGAGGAGCTAAGGGAGCAGCATTTCCGAGATACACCATGCTCTGCCTGGCCCAAGGCACCATTAGAGTGCCCATGCCCACGCCACTTTCCCACAGAGCACCAGACCAGCTCGGTGGAGCTACGGGAGCAGCTTTTCAGGAGAGACCCTAGCCAGGTGAATAAACTCCAGCAGAGAGTCAGTGCCTTTGAGATTTTCCCAAAGTTTCCTGCAGAGCGGGAGCCCAAGTTCACAGCGACAGTAGAGCAGGCTTTGCAGCAAACCTTTGATGGGTAAGGCCCACACTGGTGCTTTGTGCAGCAAGACAAATTTCCCCCACCATCGCAGGTAGGCTCTGAGCCTGGCACCTCAGCAGTCATCTGGGGTTCCTGGGCCCAGTGCTTCACAGGCAGCTAACATCTGGTGATAAGTTGGATATCCAGGTAAACTAGGGTTACTAGGGTCATCTGTGAGCTGTCTGGGTAGTGTGTAGCTCAACACTTTATCTGACATCCAAAATGACAAGACAGAGGAGCAAAACTCAGCCACAGAACTCAACCCCACCCATAACAAGTCCAGGAAACAATGATATAGGAGAACTAGGAAGCCACATACCTGCAATTTCTGAAATGATTGCATCTGAAATAAAGAAACAACTCCATCAGGCCATAGAAGAGATTAAAGCAGAAATAATCTCTCAGGCAAAAACTAAACTGAAAATAATAATGGAAGAAATGTGCCACACATATAGAGAAGAAACAGATAAAAGAATAGAAGAACATAGGAAACAAATGAAAATGTTACATGATCAATTTAGGAATAAATTAGAATGCATGAAACAGACTCAAAGAGATTGCCAGGAATTGAAAACTTCCATTGAAAGATTGTAAAACCACTTCAATGAAGCTGAAGATAGAATTTCAGATCTTGAAAACAGCACAGCAGCTAGTGACCATGAAAGGAAGGATTTCTTAAAGTCATCAAGGATCCAGGAAAAATTAATCCAACAGCTCCAAGATGAGGCAAAAAGAAATAATATCCAAAAATAGAAATAAATGAAACAGCAGGAGGCAACACAAATGATATAAAAAGAATATTTGCAGAACTAATAGCAGAAAATTTCCGAAACATGGTAAGAGATACTGAAGTGCAGTTAAATGAAGCATATAGAACCCCAACAAGCCAAAACCCAAATAAAGCCACACCCAGACAAATAATAGTCAAGATTCAAGACTTCCAGCAAAATAACACAATAATAAAGGCAGCTAGAGAAAAGAAACAGATCACCTATAAAGGAAAGCCCATCAGAATCACAGCAGAATTCTCAACAGAAACCATGAATCAAGAAGAGCTTGGAACGAGGTATTACAGATTCTGAAACAAAACAGCTTCCAACCCAGACTGACGTATCTTGCAAAACTATCCTTCAAATTCAATGGAGAAATAAAATATTTCCACTACAAGGAACAACTGAAGAACTTCATGGGTGCCAAACCAACATTGCAAAAAGCACTAAAAGAAATTCTTGACAGAGAAAAAAGAGACCACAATCTCAAGAACAACAATAGAAAGGAAGCTTCAAGCAGAACAAGCAAGTAAACAGATAGCAAAAATAGGAAACAACAACAAGTAAACAGCATGACAAGAATAAGCCAACATATAACAGTTATAACCATTAATGTAAATGGCCTCAATTCACCAGTCAAAAGAAACAGACTGGCAGAGTGGATTAAGAAACAAAATTCAACACTATGCTGTATACAGGAAACACATTTTACTCAAAAATAAATCCACAGACTGAAAGTTAAAGGATGGAAAACAATTCTCCATGCAACAGGTTCCCAGAGAAAAGCAGAGGTAGCTATTATGTTGACAGATAATGGAAACTTCAATCTGAAAACAATCAAAAGATATAAAGAAGGCCACTACATACTAGTTAGGGGAAAGCTGCAAGAGGAAGAGATAACAATCCTAAACATTTATGCACCAAATACTGGAGCACCAAACCTTGTAAGTCAAATCTTAACAGACATGAAGAACCAAATAATTAATAACACTATTTTAATAGGGGACCTAAACACCCCTTTGACACAAGGAAACAGGTCACCTGGAAAAAAACTGCAAAGAAATAACAGACCTGAACCAAAGGTGGGAACACATGGACTTAGTAGATGTATAAAGAGTGTTCCACCCCACAACATCAGAATACACATTTTTCTCAGCTGTACATGGGTCTTTCTCTAAAATAGATTACATTCTAGCTCATGGAGCATACCTGAATGCAAAAGAATTGATATTATCCCATGCATATTATCTGACCACAGTGCAATGAGATTGAAAACTAATGACAAAGGGAACTCCAAAACCCCCATAAACACTTGGAAATTAGACAACAACCTCCTGAATAACCAATGGGTCACATAAGAAATTAAAGAAGAAATTAAAAAATACCTACAAACAAATGAAAATGCAAATACAACTTATTGGAATCTGTGGGATGCAAAGAAAGCAGTCCTCAGAGGGAAATTTATAGCCATGAACTCACATATAAAGAAAACAGAAAGAGAGCAAATAAATAGTCTAATGCTACACCTAAAACTTCTAGAAAAAGAAGAAAAAGTCAAACCAAAAGTCCAAAGAAGGAAGGAGATTATAAAAGGGCAGAAACTAATCCAATTGAGATGAAGAAAACAATAAAAAAAAAGTGAATGAAAGAGTTGGTTCTTTGAAAGAATAGATAAAATTGGTAAATCCCTAGGCAATCTTATTAAAAAAAGAAAGAATTCAAATTCATGCAATAAGGAATGAAAAGGATGAAATCACTACAGATCCTACAGAAATTCAAAAGATCATTAATACCTACTTTGAAAATATTTACTCCCATAGGATAGAAAACTCAGAAGAAATGGACAGATTCCTAGAAATGTACGAACTACCAAAATTGAATCAGGAAGATACAAAAATCCTGAACAACCCAATATCAAATAATGAGATTGAAAATGTCATTAAAAACTTACTGACAAAGAAATGCCCAGGGCGTGACGGATACACAGCAGAATTTTATAAAACATTCAGCGAAGATTTCATGCCAACACTACTCAAACTCTTCAATGAAACTGAAAAGGAAGGGGCTGGGGATATATCTCAGTGGGATAAGTTCCTGCCTGGAAACTGAAAAGGAATCAATTCTCCCTAAATCATTTCTGGAGGCAAGTATTATACAAAAACCAGAGAAGGGCCCAACCAAGAAAGAGAACTATATGCCAATCTCCCTAATGAACATAGATGCAAAGATACTCAATAAAATAATAGCAAAAGAATGCAGTGAATCATAAGGAAAATTATACACCATGACCAGGCTTGATTCATTCCAGGACTGCAGGAATGGTTCAGTATTTGCTAATCAATTAATGTAATATATCCTATCAATAGAGTCAAAGACAAAAATCACATGATCATCTCAATAGATGTGGAAAAAATCTTTCGATAAAGTCCAACACACATTCTTGTTAAAAACTCTAGAAAAAATAGGAATAGATAGTCTTTACATCAATCTGATCAAAGCTATCTATGACAAACCAACAGCCAACATCATACTAAATGGGCAAAAACTGAAAGCTTGCACTTTAAACTCAGGAACAAGACAAGGATGTCCACTGTCACCACTCCTATTCAACATAGTTCTGGAAGCATTAGCTGGAGCAATTAGACAAGATAGAGAAATAAAAGGAATAAACATAGGAAAGGAAGAAGTAAAACTATCACTATTTGCAGATGACATGATACTTTACATGGAAGACCCAAAAAGCTCCACAAGAAGATTCGTTCCATTAATAGACAAATTCAGCAGAGTAGCTGGATACAAAGTCAACACCCAAAAATAAATAGCATTCCTCTACACAAAAAACAGTCTGAGAGAGAAATTAAGGAAACCATACCTTTTAAAATAGCATCCAAGAAATTGAAATATTTAGGAATCAATCTAACAAAGGATGTAAAAAATTTGTTCAATGAAAACTACAGTACTCTGAAAAAAGAGATCAATGAGGATTTCAATAAATGGAAAAACATTCCCTGCTCAGGTTTAGGAAGAACTAACATTGTGAAAATGCCCATACAACCAAAATTGTTATACAGATTTAATGCAATTCCCACTAAACTACCATTAGCATACATCACAGATCTAGAGAAAACATGCCTTAAATTCATCTGGAACCAGAAGAGACCCAGAATAGCAAAAGCAATCCAGGGCAACCAGGACAAGTCAGGCTGAATCACAATCCCTGACCTGAAATTATACTACAAAGCTACTGTAATAAAATCAACCTGGTACTGGCTAAAAAACAGACCTGAGGATCAATGGAACAGACTGGAAGATGCAGCCATAACCACAAACACACTCAGCCAGCTAATCTTTAACAAACAAGTTCCCTGGAAGAACAGTAGCCTCTTTAATAAATGGTGCTGGAGAAACGGGCTTGCCACTTGCCGAAGACTGAAAATAGTCTATCACCATGAACCAAACTCAAGTCAAAATGGATCACAGATCTCAATATTAAAGCAGAAATACTAAATATATTTGAAGAGAAAGTAGGTAAAAATCTTGAAGACATAGGAGTAGGCAGAGGGTTCATGAACAAAAATCAAACCGCAAGGGAAACACTTCAAAGAATCAATAACTGTAACCTCATCTTACTGAAAACATTTTGCACACCTAAAGAAATCACCAGCAGGGTTAAAAAAAAAAATGCACACAAACTGGGAAAAAATCCTAGCTGGCTATCCCTCGGACAAAGGTCTTCTATTTAGAACACATGAATTAAAAAATGTGAACCTCCCCAAATTCAAATACCGAATCCTAAAATGGTTATCTGAGATGAATACACACTTCTCAGATAAAGAAATACAAATGGCAAATGAATACATGAGAAAATGTTCAGCATCATTAGTCATTTGAGAAATGCAAATTGCAACAGTGAGATTTCATCTCACCCCAGAAAGAATGGCTAGCATTAAGAAATCAACCAATAACAAATGCTGCTGAGGCTAGGAGAAATAGGAACTCTTCTCCAGTGCTGATGGGAATGCAGACTGGTTAATCCACTGTGGAATTCAATTTGGAGATTCCTCAGCAAGTAGGTCTAGAGGTTCCATTCAACCAGCTATTCCTCTTCTGGGTATTTTCCCAGAAGATCTGAAAACATTATATCATAGTGATATATGTGCACCCATGTTTATAGCAGCTCAATTTGTAATTGCTAAATTGTGGAAGCAACCCAAATGTCCATCTACTGAGGACTGGATAAAAAACTGTGGCATTTTTATATAACGGAACATTTCTCAGCTATAAAGAAAGACAAACTTGAAGGTTTCATAGGTAAATGGTCACAATTAGAGGCCATGTTCATAAGTGAATTAAATCAGATATGTATGTATAAGCATCATATTGTATCACTAGTGTAAGAACCTGAAAGTGTGAATATTAATTAGGAGGTATGAAAAGAAACTTCTCAAAAGTAAAGGGCAAATGGGTTGAGAGGAAAGAGAAAAAGAAGAAAGTGATAATTATGTATGTATGTATGTATGTATGTATGTATATACAGGATAGCTAATATAGTTGTACTACTGACTTATGTTACTTTATTGTAAGGACCAGTTAATGATTAGTGGTTTGATCAATCTTGCATGTCTGTATTTGTTTTCCTGAGCATACACGCTTAAGTTATTAATATGTAATACAACAACCATCGTTAATTCCCTGCCACTTTGTCTGTAATTCAGTTTTGATTGTACTATTCTTATGCTACTTTGTAAATGGCTGTCTGTTTGTTAATATGTTTTCATGCTTTTACTTTTAAAATAAAATAGAAGCAATGAATACATACATTTATACATAGCAAATGTATAAATCTCTCTACTTTGTAACAATTGCTTTTAAATTATACACAAAATGTAAACCGCCTGACAAATACAAGTTAAAAAGCCACCAACTACAGGAAGGAACACTCCTCTCACTTATCATTTTAAAGCTGTCAAAGTTGTTATCCATGGAAGTATGGATCCAGCTCAGTGAAGAAGCCCAGCATGGCTGGACGCTGTTTACTCATACACAAGTCAGTGTATAGAGCAAACTGTCTATTCCTTCTCAGACTTAGTAAGAAAGTTCTCAAACATCTTTTAAATAGATAATGTCTAATGAACATAAACTTTGTAATTGTTCTCACATTTCTACTGTAATAAGCCATGAGGGATGTCTGTTAGCCAGCTAAACTTCTACTGAGTAGAATAACCAAGTAGAAACTGCCAGTCTTGGTATACCACTCTTGTTTAAGAAAGCAGCCCTGAGTACATTCTGGAACAAATGAATCCTGAAATTGTTGTAGCCATGACACAGTGATCCTATGGGGATAGGAGGTGGACAGACCAGAGTCAGCATGACTTGTGAGTTTTCTTTCTTCTTTTCTCATTTAGGGGCTTAAAGTAATTGTTTCTGTAAACCACAACTCTTTTAACCGACGTCTGGAAAAATACTGCCCTTATGACCTAGTAACATTAGAAGCAGGCTTCACATTAACTATTGTTACATAATGTTTCTGAGAAGGCAAACAATCTAAACTTATAAATAAAAGAATGCTCAACCAGTGCTACATTAATATATGTGCTATATTATTTCACTGCTCAAGCAACTCCAATTCCCAAGAGTGTTTAAGATCCTAACAAACTTGAAAAATTTAATCATATCCACTTTATGTTCTTTAGTCCCTCATAATATTTGCAAAATTGAAAATACTATGCTAAAAGTCAAACAACCAAAATATAATTCTGATTGATTAACACAGGCAAAGTGCCTGTTAACAGTTTTCAAGATATATTTGATACATTTTTTGTTTTTGATTTTTTGTTTTTTGAGACAGGATCTTTATATGCAATTGAGGCTGATCTTGAACTCACTATGTAGCTGAGGCTGGCCTTGAACACAGGGTGGTCTTCTTACCTCAATCTCTCAAGTGCTAGGATTGCAGGCATGCACCATCATCCCTGGCTTCATTTGATACATCTTTTCTGTTAAAACATTTTCTTAAGTCATGTGAACAAAAATGCAATTGGGTTTAAGCTTTCTTAGTTATAGAGTGCTCTAATGTTTAAATTAATCAGGTACCATCTAAATGATATGAAAACACAAGTACAGCACACACACACACAGGCATTACATTTAACACAGTTGTATGTCAACCTACATAAGACAGATTTAAATTTATTACTTCCTAGCTTCTAAAAAGTTACACTAGTGGTTCATTTCTTGATGATAGTCATTTTTCCTGGAGTAAATTTGAATCTCAGTGTTTTAATTTGCATTTCTTGAATGA
This sequence comes from Dinomys branickii, assembly GCA_004027595.1. Lineage (NCBI taxonomy): Eukaryota > Metazoa > Chordata > Mammalia > Rodentia > Dinomyidae > Dinomys > Dinomys branickii. Next base: position 30,748 of record PVLD010013091.1, on the reverse strand, counting down.
CAAATAATATTTAATAGTTTTCATATATTTATGTGCTGTTTGCCCTTCATCTGAGAAGGGTCTATTCATTTCAGATGCCCATTTTTTGGATTGGGTCTTTGAATTTGTCAGTCTGATTTTTTTGAGTTCTTTATATATTCTAGATATTAGTCTTTTGTCTGAGGAGTAGCTGGTAAAACTCTGTTAATATTCTATGGGTGTTCCCTTCACTCTCCTGGTGTTCTTTTTGCTGTGAAAAAGCTTCATAATTTGATGTAATACCAGTTGTTGTTTCTTTGTAATATTTCCTATGCAGTCAGGGTTTTGTTCATGAAGTCTTTGCCTACACCTGTTTTCAAGCAGATTTTTTCTGTTCTAATATTTAGATGTTTGATCCATTTCAATTTTAGATTAGTTCGTGGTAAAAGATATGGGTCCAGCTTGTGAAAAGGCAGTTTTCTCAGCATCATTTGTTAAAGAGGATATCTTTCTTCCAGTGAAGTTATGTATCAGTCAAAGTTTACTAAAGAAACAGATATAACACAAGATATACAAATGCATAAGGGTCCAGTCCAAGGTCTGGAGTTCTCTGGAGTGTTCTGTGCAAGTCTGTATCAGGAGGCAAATGGGTCCATGACAGAATGCTGAAGAATCTATGCCAGAAGGCTGAAGAGTCCATGACAAGAGCCTGAAGAATCTATAACAAAGGCCAAAGAGTCTACAACAGAAGGCTGAAGAGTCGCAGACAGAGCCTGAGCAGCCTGTACCAGAAGCCAGGCAGTGATGACCAAGCTAAAGGCAAAGACTGGAGAGCCTCCAAAGAACCAGCAATCAGTTCTTCCTCATTTCTCTTTTATTGTATGCAGGCTACCCACCCTGGGCAGTCCTTTATACCCACACCATCTCCTCTTGCACAGGTTCAGGATGTTCACAAAATAGGGACCCTGGCCCTTTGCTGAATCACTTAGGTAAACTTCTCAAGTTGACACAATGAACAACATTCTAGAGTAGTAAATGCATGTCCTCTACACCCAAGGATATAGAACTGCTGAGTTACTTAGTTAAGCTTATAGACTTCTCAAGTTGATACAATGTATCAACCATTACAAGATGTTTGGCCCCTTTGTCAAAAACAAGGTAACTGAGTGTTCCTGGTGTTGTTTCTTCATCTTCTGTTCAGTTCCACTGATCCACAAATCTGGATCTGCTTGTTTTGTTTTGTCCTGGTTTGGCAATACAATGGTGTTGTCTCATCATAGGTTTGTAGTATAACTTGAAGTCTGGGCCAGCTTGTGGAGAAAAAGAAACCTTTCTCTAATTTGGTGAGAATGTAAACTGGTGCAACCACTATAGAATTCAGTAATGAGATGCCTCTTCAAACTAACACTAGAGCTTCTGTTGTGGTAAAACTGAGTCCACGGAAAGAACAACACACAAGGAAGTCTGGAGGTAGTGAACAGCTTTGTTTTACACCAGTGGTCCTGGCTGGGATCTCTCCCTTAATAAAGCCAGACTCTAAGTGCTTGTGGCCTAGCATAAGCAGGAGTTACAAAAGTGAAACAGAACAGCCTTGCAGTTCTCCATAAAAAGCAGCAGTCCTGGAGCCTGAGAGACAACAACATACTCTACACAGCAGAGAACAACATACTCTACACCCAAGAAAATCCTCCAATTCCTTCTGAGAACTAATAACTAAGCTTAGAACACACCATGGTCTACCACAGTGAGCACAGGTGAAGGAGACCTCACACCACTTGTGCCCAGCATCATAAGTGCACCCAGTGCCCAACAAGATTGAGTGGTGGCATGAGGTGAAGACATGGAACTAGTGTGCAGACCTGCCTCTCTAGCTGGGAGGGGTTAGTCTCCAAAGACACTAATAGCCTATGAGGGGATACCATGTACTTTGGCAGGGAGCTCTGAGGCCTGAGGGGGGAGGGGCCTCCCTTTGGGTTGCATGAGAGCCCTGAGGACCTAGACTGAGCCTCCCATGGAGTGGCATTGGGACAGAGTCTGGGAGTCCTGGATCAGCTGGGGAGAGCACCCCCCCCGGGCATGTCCCGGGCTCTGACCAGCCCCTGGGGTGTGCCAGGCACTCCACCCCACCCCTGGAGCTCCACTCGGCCCCCTGGGCATGCCAGGGGCTCTGCCCGGCTCTCAGGGTGTGCCAGGTGCTCCACCCTGCACCTGAGGCATGCCAGGCACTCCACCCCACCTCTGGGGTGTGCCAGGTGCTCCACCCAGCCCCCAGAGTGTGCCAGGCAGTCAGCCTCACCCCAGGAATTCCACTCAGCCCCCAGGGTGTGCCAGGCAGTCCGCCCTGGCCCCAGAATTCTACTTGATCCCCGGGGTGTGCTAGGCACTCTGCTCAGCCCCTGGGGCATGCCAGGCACTCCACCCTGCCCCTGGAGCTCCACTATGCCCCCAGGGCATGCCAGGCGCTTTGCCTGGCCCCCAGGAAGGTCCTGAAGACTCACCTGAGCCTATAGACGTGGACACGCTGTCAGAGTCTGGCGGTTCGCTGTGTAACCCCGCCTACCCAACTGGACACTCGATGGCTGTGAGGGCTTGCCAAAGGGTGCTTCTCCAGTTCCTCCATAGTAATTTGTGTACATCCAAGTATTATACAGCATATTTAGAAGCAGCCAAGTCTCTGCCCAAAGTAAGAGGATGAGGGAGTAAATAAACCAAAAATGCAGTTATTACCAGTGGGAAGATCACTGACAGGGTAGTAGAACAACAGAAGTGAAGTGGAGAAAATTGATTAATTGTGATAAGTCACAAGGCAGCTAGCCTTACCCCCCTCGTGGGAAAACTTTAACTTTCAATATTTCTCTAGTTTCCTTACCTGTTCCACTTCAGTTCCCCTCGGCCACAAAAGCTGCCCCTGCCCTCATTCACTCTGGCAGTTCACCTGCTTGGGTCATTCTGACCTGGGCAACTCCTGCCTTTCAGGCTTCTGGCCTGGACACCCGCCCGGCTGCTCAGGGCTCGGCCTGTTCTGGCCCAGGGACATTTCCTTACCCCACCCCACCCCCGCCAGAAAAAAGAGCTTAAAGGCCCACGCTTTCCTTAGCTCAGGGGCTACCTTGGTCCGCTAGGTAGCCTGCCACTCTGTCCCTCCCCCAGTAAAGACTTCTCTCATGTAGGTCTGGTCTGGTTCCGTGTCGGGTCTCGGTTTCTATCAAGTTGGATGAGCCATCATCTGTATAACTGAGTAATAAAGACGAAGATAACATTATGTAACACAGCATCCAGTGGTAACCTCCTACCATTTTCTCTGTAATCTAGTATTTCCTTTATTGTTTTTGTGTTAACAAATGCAAAGACAACACTTATGTAATACAGCACCCAGTGATGGTTCCCTATTTTCTCCTCTGTAATTCAGTATATCCTTTATTGATTTTGTTATAACAAATATGAAGATAACATTATGTTATTCAACATCCAGTGACAATTTCCTACTATCTTCTCTATAACTTGGTATTTTCTGTATTGTTTCTGTGTTATGCTGAGTTCTTTTGTTTTAAAAAAAAAAAAAAGACAAACCAGGGGGTTCCAGCTACCCACTAGGATGACAAAATCCCCAAATTCATCCCTTGGGGAAGTATGCAGGCCCACTCACCCCGGCTCCATCTTGAGGCCTAGCCCTAAACAGATGTGCCTCCACCCACGTGTGTAATGTGTTGTCATCTTCTGTATTGACCCCATTGAGGGCCTAGCCCTGTATGACTGCCTATAATATTTCTAACCCAGAATAGTTTCCAGCTTAGCTGACTGCAGAATATCTTCCAACTTCTTCATTCTCTGATACTGCATTAAACCCCTTACTCTCTAAGAGAGTTGCTGCCCAGGCATTTCAAAGCCAGTGGTCCCTCCCAAGTATTTGTCTCAAATAAACCCTGTCCTTGCTGCAAATCTTTGTCTCTCTCTCATTTATTTCCTACAGCCAAGAACACATTCAGCCCCTTCCACTGCTCTAAGGACATTTCTGTGCAGCCAGAAGCCCAAATTCCTGCTTCACCAGCCTGTCTTTATACACACGGTCACCTTCAAGTCTGGCTAGTTCTTGCTTCCACCATCTTACTCAGATGCTTGGCACCTGCATAAGGTTCTCTCCAAATATTAGGTATTTCTGGAAGTTCCAGGGGGTGGGGGATCCTGCACATGCTTGAATTGCCCTGTGTCACAGGTCTGACCTGTGTCCTAGGGACAAAATCAGAGTCGTGTGCACATAGGGCTAGAGTTTGGCCCACTGTACATCTTTCACGCCAGTACCAAAGTTGCAGCATGGCCTATCTGGGTGAAATGGAGCACTGCTTTTTCTTTGAGCTCTGCTCCACTAGAGAAATCCTAGTGTAGCACTCACTTGATTTCTGAACTATATAGACAACTCTTGAAGGTTTATTTATGGCAGTGTCCCCAGGTTATGTCCTGACTGACTTCCCTGCTGAGAAAAAGAGTACAGCGCATTAAGTATGAAGTGGGCATGAACATCTTTTCATTCTTTAGCAGAGATTACGCTTTAATCTGTGACTCCTGTCCTGTGATCGTGAGAAGAGAGGAGCTAGCCAGGAGTAATCACCCTGCTTCCTCAAAACCCCAGGTGACCTGCCCAGAGATCCTGGGCAGCTAGCTGGACACTCCCTCCACTCTCAGCCTCTGCGGTTTACGGTGTGCTCTGCAAAGCTCTCAGATACCTTTGACCTCCTGAGGTCCCGGAGTGACGTTTTCCACGGGAATTTAATTTTTATTTTCCTCACAGGGGCAGGATGCGACGGGGACTTCCTTGTTTTGTTCTGTCTGTCTTGGTGTTTATAGCAAAGGCCAGAGCGAACAGCACATGCCCTAAGGTGGAAGCGGGGAGTAATTCTGTCGGAAGCGACCTCAGCTGCCAGCCCATGTCTAACAGTCTTAGCATCAAGAACTAAGACGCTTCTTAACAATCACTACTGTTTTGCATGGGAAGTGAAACCATCTGGAGTCATCTGCTTTTTGGAACTTTTAATGCTACCTGAAAGGTACGTGTCTTATTCTCCAGATGTGGCTAAGCCTCCCTCTTTCAGAAACGGAAAGCAGGAAATAGTGGGAAAAGCTTTTCACTGTGGCTAAGAGGAGATCCCCTCAGGGAGATGCCCCCCTCCACGAGGCAGGTTTCTCTGGCACCCTATTTTTCTCTCAGATGAAGCCCTTCCCTCTTTCCGTCTCCCTCCCTCCACCTCCTCCTCCTCCTTATTTCTCTTTGCCCTTCTCCTTCTCCATCTCTGCCCTCCTCTTCTTCATGGGACTGCAAATTGAACCCAAGGCCTCTATATCCCTAGGTATTTATTTCTTTACTTATTTTGTGACAAAGTCTGAAATTTTTAAGTTACTCATATTGGGCTTGAATTTGTGATCCTCCTATCTGCACCCAGTCCAGGCTTTCTTCTTGAGGTGCTTCATCTTCCTTAGAAACCCAGAGGGTGGAAATCCTTTCATGGGTTTATTGATATCAAATCAATACATACTTGAGGGCAGTAATGAGTGGTCGTTGGGGACAAAGCATTGCAGTGGATACTAGGGAGGCACGAGGGAGCATAAAGCCCATCTACCCATCGCGCTTTTGTCTTAGAACGTGAAAATAGAATAGAGGCAAGATACACGAGTTACACAGTTTGCAAAAGTAGAAAAGCAAAGCAAAATGCAAAGACACTCAAGAAGCGAGGGACTAGAAGTCAAGAGAACACCGTGTTGTTTAGGAATTAGAGACCAGGAGAAAGTAGGAAGGGGGATGGGGACAGGGAGAGTGAGAAGGGAAAGGAGAGAAGAGAGAAGACAAGAGAGGGTGGGCGAGAACTGGCCTATCCCTGGATGGAGGGTGGCAGGGTTTCCTCAGCCCTGGTGCTCAGGAGCCCTCATCCCTTTTAGCTACAGCCTGGAGCAGCCCAAAGACTTTAAGAGAGCCAGGAAAGCACACCCTAGCAGCACAGCTTAGCTCAGTCTGAAATCCTTTCCTGGCCATTTTTCCCTTCACTGGGTCCTCTGTCTTCTTCAAACAACCAACATGTCCACCTTCTTCTATTCCTTACCACAGCAAAACCTCCTCAGCAGGACCAGAATCTGAAATGTAATTCAGCCCTGGTGCAAAGAGGAGTGTGTGCTCTTTGGTCAGGATCAGAGCATGACTGCAGAGTGAAGTTGGAAAGGGAAAATTTAGGCCACTAGTAGGGAGGAGGCTGCTGTTTCAGTATGGGGTGCTGCATGGGGACCCTCCAATGTCACTGATTTCCCTCTGGGAAGCTTTCAGACCACTTGCCTCCACAGTGAAGGGTTTCAAGGCCACATCCTTGAGAATTAAACAAAGGGATTCGGCACAAGTACCTCCTATCTAAGCAGATGTTTTGACAAAATTTAAGCCTCTGACTTAAACCGTTTTATCTGACAGTGGGATTTTAAACTTTATATTCATTGGGTGACTGTTGGGTGGTTTTGGTGGCTGACACTGAGGACCCCAACTCTTGTAATGTGTAGTGAGATGGCTGTAATTGGTGGCTTGGAAGTTCCTAAGAAAGGGCAGTCATGGTTTCAGGTAGCAGGCTGGTGAGAATCTGTGCAGAAAGAAGCACAGAGCAAGGCTCTGGAACCAGACAGCTCAGGTTAAACCCCACTCTACCACCCACTACCTGTGTGTGCAGAGCCAAGGGCCTCACCCCTTGTGCCTGTTTCCTTATCTATAATTTGGATTTATTAGCAATATGGTAATGACATTTGTGATTGTATAAATGTTTGGTAGGTCAGAAGTGCTCAGTTGGAGTCAGTTTTCATTACCATAACACTTGCACCTTTGTGGGTACACATTTGCATTTCCAGTCTCAACAGTCTCTGTGATGGAAAGCTCATGGGTGTATAGCAAGCAAGAACTGGAGCTCCCTTAGCTAGTCCACAGTTCTTAAGCCCATAGCCCCAGTCCCTGGCATCTGTAGCCTCCCTAACTAAGGTAATTAGAGCAAGTGCTTATTTTCATGGCTGCCTTGCCCCTAGCTCTGGGATGTATCTGATGCCCCATCACCTTCTCATAGGAGAGCAAATGTCACCACCTTGCCTCTTTCCTCAGGAGCCAGCCCATCAAAGGGATCCATCCCTATGCAGAGTAGGAGCCCCGGTTGCTTGGTAAAGTATTAGCTGGATACTGATGGGCCCCCTCATGGCTCTGCCCTCACAGAACCCTACTCTGTGTCTAGTGTCCAGACAAAAGCACAGAAGGGACTAAGGGGGAAGAGGAGAAAACACAAAAACCAGGAATAATTCTGCTCCCTCCCTGCCAGGTTCAAGGCCTGTCACAGACACATTCCCACCACCAGCCACACAGGGCAGGAGGTCAGGCTGTCCAACCAGAGCCTTGGCCCCTGCCCAAGGCCTCCGTTGATACCAGTTATTGAGTGAATAATAATTTCCATGACTGCTAGCCATCAAAATAGCCAGGTCCTTCCAGACAGGACTCTGACCTCTTCCCTTTGAGGAATCCATCTGATGTAGGAGTACAGTCAACTCAACTTGCTCCTCTACGTCCCCTGACCCAAAGTTTGAGCTCCATGGTAGCCCACTCACCTCTCAGGCCTGTGCCTCTCCCTCCCATTATATTTCTGTTAGGCAGAGTCCTTCCCAACTCAGAGAGCCCCTCTAAGATCCCCCCCTCATGCCCCTGATTGTTTTATCATTGCATGACCCAATGGCTTCTAAATTCTTTCATCCACATCTTGCCAGTGACATTGCTTTCAGTGGGCCGCAGTTTGCCGCCACAGGACACAAGAACCTGTGCCACACCAAACGTTAGCAGGAAAAAAGCCAAGCAGCGGGGAAGAAAGTGCAGAAGGCAGAAGAGGAAGCAGGGGGAGAGGAGAATAGAAACCCACTGTGGACCTACCTTTCATTGTGATGAGGTGAAGGAGAGAGAAGCGTCTCTAGAAGATGGAGAACAGATACGTGGAAGGTGGAGGGAAAAGGACATGCTAATTTATTTAAAGAGCATTGCTGGGAGTGATGACGCATGCTTGTAATCCTAGCACTTGGGAGGCTGAGGTAGGAGCACTGCTGTGAGTTTGAGACTAGCCTGGGCTACAACAGCAACTTCAAGGCCAGTCTAGACTATGTAGCCAGGACCCTGTGTCAAAAAAATAAATAAACAATAATAATAAAAAAAGAGTATCTAACCAACTTGTGGAAGGTTTAACAACCCTCCAAGCTGACATTTGTTTCTTCCACTGTTAAGCAAAGAGGTATAGGTTCCTTCAGTTACAATACTTGCTTAAAATCTCAGAATTTAAGGGGCTGCAGATGTAGCTCGGTGGCATGGCACCTGCCTGGGAAGTACAAGGCCCTGAATTTGATTCCCAATACCAAAAATAAAAAATCCTCACAACTTAAATGAATGGGAAATATGGAGAGTCTTCTATGAGTCCAAAGATGTATAGGCCATAGCATGTTTGCTGGCCACCAGGCTGTGAGGTATTACCACAGGGACCAAGGGGACATTAGACTTAGAAAGTAGAGCCCTTGCATGGGCTAGGGATGGGTGTCCAGAGTGGGGAATGGATGGCTAGAGTGGATGACCTCATCACTGGGTCTGCTACAAACACAGGAAAGTGGCCAGCTCACCCACTTGGAAGCAACGCCTGAGGCCTCAGCCCTGGATGAAAATGATCCAGAATATTGTTGAATTGGCAGGCAGCCAGCAGGCACCCACTCCAGTTTGGAAGCAGCAGAAATTTGTGTTTGTTTCTCTCTTTAGTGAACATTATGTTCTAGGTCAAAGAGAAATGGAGAGCTTTGAATCATCAATAGTGAGAAAAAAATTATCCAGAGATTTCTTTTTGTTTACAAAATGTGCTTAACTCCAGAGGTGGGTGGTGCTGAACCCTGACACAATGTATGGCTCTATTCCTGGATCTAAACAATACACAGCTCAGAGGCTCTTTCCTGTAGGACCCTTCAGCCCCATCCACCCGCAGCTTTATCAGTTTAAGCAAGGCCAAGGAGGCTATTAACAGTGTTGCATGGTAAAATTAGAAGCAGCACCTACATCCAGTTACAGCATATGAGGTAGCTCCTAGGAATTCAAGAATCAGAAATGCTTATAAAGGGCCCATGGGCTGAGTTCACATGGCCTATGTCATGCATCATCTCTTTGTCTCTCTCCAGGCGCTGATGACAGATGGCAGACTTCTTAGTATCATTGGAATTTTTGAAGGGTGTGCCTTTGCCCAGAAGTCTCTTGATCCTCACCTATGTTCTCCTCTTTCTTCAACCTGGAAAGGCGATCTCAGGTAGTGTGTCATACCTCAGTCATCTGCAGCCCTGCCAGCTGCGACTGAGCATCCCTTCTACCATGCGCCACTCACCCCCTCACAGACTGAGATATGAGGACACCAGACTGGGCCTTGCCAGGTGCTAAACATCACAAAGACTTCCATCCCAGTAGTTAAAGAGCCACTGCTCTAGCCTATGCGGCACCTCCTGCTCATCCATCATTTTGCCATCCCTAGCACACTTCGCAGGGCGTCGAAGTCCACATGTATAGCAGAGAGCATAACAGGAGGGAACCAGGAAACTCTTCTTTGTGTTGGTGCTGAGCCAGCTGGTAAATATTTTAAGCTCCACTAATTATATAGCCCTAGAAGACAAGAAAGGCCTCTCTTGTCATACTACCTGTCGTAAAAAGCAGACAACAGAGGTTGTAAATCAGTTATACGCATGGAATCCCCTCATGTGTGTAGTTAGGCTGAAACCAGGGACATCGGGGTAATTGAGGCATTCTCTAGGGCTTCAAGCAGCTCAAAGTCAAGAGAAGGGGATGATTATGACATAAGTAGTTGCAAGAAAGCCATTTCTAAAGATTTTGGGAGCTAAGCACAGCTAAGAGCAAATCTCTTCTCCTGGAAAGCCAACAGAAAGCATAGAGAGGAGGTAATGTCCACGCAAAGTTTTGTAAGGTGCACACTCCAGGAAGATGACACGTGGAGGGTAGCCTGAGGCAGGGCGTATCTAGGGAGAGAGCCAAACATCAGGTGTGCGGGAAAGACACCTGAAGAGACCTGAGAAGGGAAGATAATAAGATGTGTTAAGAATTCACCTAATGGGCAACACATTGTCTCAAATAGCACGAAGAAAGACACAGCCCCATGTTCTGTAGGCACAATGAAGGGGTCTCTGGTGGTTGAGAAGTGGGAAGAGGTTTTAGCTAAACTTACAAAGAATGAAACAAACCAGTGGGGGAGAGTGCAATGGCCACATGGAGACACCCTGGGAAGGAGAGAATGACCGAATGAAAGATCAGGATCACCAGAATCTGGTTGGCCTGTAACTATGAAAACCCATGCAGCAAGAAGAATATACATTATTTTATATTATATATACATTATATGTGTGTGTATTGCTTTTAGAGAATGTGCATATGTGTAGTACCTTAAAAACTGGAATAGCAAAGAAACAAAAATAAGAGAACATCTATCCCCATCATGCAGAAAGTTCTACCATCAACGATCTGGTGTCTTCCCTTTCAGATCTTTTTCTCAGGGCATCTATGCAAATATGTTATTTTTCACTCAGTTGCATAGTATACATTTTATTTTTGAGATTTGGTCTTTTTGGTCAATGATTGCATTTAATTTATTTCCCCAAACAATTCTTGAACCTAGTTGGTTCAAACCAATAACCAGTCTAGGACCACATTTTACCTCTGACTATAACATCCCATTGTGTTTTAACACTTTTTTTGGTACCAGGAATTGAACTCATAACCTCGATCTTGCCAGGCAGGCACTGTGCCACTAAGCTATATCCCCAGCCCACCCCCATGTGAATTTAAACCTGTGTGCTTACATTTTATGAGAAACCAGGCCAGTTGTCCTGTAAAATGTGTTATTTTCATCATTTGAATAGTTTATTACAGGTTTCTGAGCTGTGAAAATGACCTTCAAATGATATTTGAAAATAGATTGATTGTGCTGTGGTTGTGGCTTTGTCAAAGTGATAGGCCCCGGGGAATCCATGATGGCCGGCATTGGGGAAGAGGTGGAGTTCTCGTGCCACTTGTCACAGGACATGGATGTGGAGCACATGGAGATTCTTTGGTTCCGGGGCCAGACCTCAGATGTGGTGCATCTGTACCAGAATGGACAGGACCTCTTTGGAAGGCAGATGGTGCAGTTCCAGAACAGGACCAAACTCCTCACAGATGAGTTCACCATTGGCAGTGTGATCCTGCAGCTCCAGGGTGTGGCACCCTCTGATGAGGGTCCTTATGGATGCCGTTTCTACTCCAGCAACTTCTCTGGTGAAGCCATCTGGGAGCTGGAGGTGGCAGGTATATGTCTGGCCAAGAGTCAGAAGGGTCAATGAAAAGGTCAGTTTCCTAAGAGCTGCTTTTTTCAAGTAGATGTAGAATCCTGGAAGATATCTCTCATTTAAATAAAGCTATTAAAAAATAAAACAGTTGATCCATCCACAAAAGAACAAGAGAGGCAGTTATAAACACACAAAATATGCTATGACTCTTAAACATGAAGATGATAATTATTACTTATAGTTAGAAAAAGGCATATTAAACTGTATCAAAATGCAAAATTTTACCTTTCAGACTGGAGAAAATTTAAAATTTCCATGACACTGTCTTGGTGGCTCTTGGGAAAGTGAGTTTCTCCTATTTGGTTAGTGGAGTTCAAAGTAAAGAAGCTCCAGGCGGGGGGGCTAACACAATTCTCTGTCTACCTTCCTTGGATACAACAATTCCCCCTCCAGGATTTACCTTGAAGATACATCTCTGTAACTTACATTATGTATCAGTCTAGTCTGTGTATCATTACTTCTAATTGAAAAACAGTGGAAATTGCCCAGGCATAAAAGCTGAATATTGTTCAGTCATGTTATGAGTGTTGGAAATAAGCTCCAGGATCAAATATTTTTGTGCAGATAATAAAACACTAAGACATGAAGAATTCCCAACAAGGCATTTTACTTCTGCAGAAGGGAACAAGCATGAAGTACCAAGACACATAGCACCTTTTAATCCTACTGAGGAGAAGCAGCTAAACTTTAAATTCATTTGCTAAACTCAAGAGCTTTGCATGATTAATTAAGGGCAATGCAAGTTGTGGGGTTTGGAGTAAAAGTCCTTGGTTCTTTTATTTTTTAATTTTTCTTATTTTTCTATTTTAAAAATAAAGGAAGAAAACATTAACAAACAAACTTCCATTTACAAAATAGCATAAGAACAATACAAACAGCACAGAGTTACAGACAAAGTGGTAGGAAATTAACAGTTGTTGTTGTATTATGTATTGATATCTTCAAAGTGGTTTCTCAGGAAAATAATTAGAGACATGTAATAGTCATCAAACCAGTAATCATTAACTGTTAGCTATCCTGTATATACATACATACATACATAATTTCCCCTTCTTTCCTTTCTCCTTTCCCACATCCCAGTTACTCATTACTTTTGAGCATTTTCCTTTCATTTCACAATGTGTGTCATACCTCCTAGTTTTTATTCACTCAGTCAGGTTCTTACACTAGTGAGACAATATGTTGCTTACACATGCAGGTCTGATTTATTTCACTTATGAGTATGGTCTCTAGCTGTGACCATTTACCCATAAAATCCTCAAATTTATCTTTCTTTATAGCTAAGTAATACTCCATTATATAAAAGTACCACAACTTTTTTATCCAATCGTCAGTGGATGGACATTTGGGTTGGTTCCACAATTTAGCTATTACAAATTGTGCCACTATGATCATGGGTACACATATATTACTGTGATATAATGTTTTCAGATCTTCTGGTAAAATACCAAGAAGGGGAATAGCTAGGTTGAATGGGACCTCTAGACCTAGTTTGCTGAGGAATCTCCAAACCGATTTCCACAGTGGTTTCACGAATCTGCATTCCCACCAACAGTGGAGCAAAGTTCTTATTTCTCCATAGCCTCTTCAGCATTTCTTATTGGTTGCTTTCTTAATGATAGCCATTCTTACCATGGTGAGGTGAAATCTCAGTGTTGTTTTAATTTGCACTTCTTGAATGACTAATGAAAAAAAAGAACATGAATGACTAATGATGTTAAACATTTTTTATTTGCCTTTTGTATTTGTTTATCTAAGAAGTGTATATTCATCTCAGCTGCCCGCTTTTGGATTGGACCATTGAATTTGGAGGGGCTGATGTTTTTTAATTCATTACATCTTCTAGATAGAAGACCTTTGTCTGAGGTACAGTCAGCTAAAATTTTCCCCAATTTGTGGGTTTTCTTTTTACTCCACTGGTGATTTATTTATATGTGAAGAAACTTTTCAGTAGGATGAGATCCCAGTGGTTCATTTCTTGAAGTATTTCATGGGCAGTTTGGCTTTTGTTCATGAACTCTCTGCCTACCACTATGTCTTTAAGGATTTTACCTACTTTCTCTTCCAACAGACTTAGTATTTCTGTTTGAATATTGAGGTCTGTGATCCATTTAGAATTGATTTGGTGCATGGTGATAGACTTGGGTCTATTTGTAGTCTTCAGCAAGTGGCAAGCCAATTTTTCCAGCACCATTTATTAAAGAGGCTATCTTTCTTCCAGTGAGCTTGTTTGTCAAAGATTAGGTAGCTGAGTGTACTTGTGGTTGTGGCTGCATCTTCCAGTCTGTTCCAATGATCTTCTGGTCTGTCTTTTAGCCAGTACCAGGTTGATTTTATTACAGTAGCTTTGTAGTTTAATTTCAGGTCAGGAATTGTGATTCCACCTGACTTGTCTTTGTTACCCAGGATTGCTTTTGATATTCTGGGTCTCCTCTGGTTCCGGATGAATTTAAGGATTGATTTCTCCAGATCTGTGAGGTATGCTAGTTTAATGGGAATTGCATTGCATTTGTACAACAGTTTCGGTAGTATGGCCATTTTCACATTGTTGGTTCTTCCTATCCATGGATCAGAAATATTTTTCCATTTATTGAAATCTTCTTTGATCTCTTTTTTCAGAGTACTATAGTTTTCATTCAATAGATCTTTTACTTCTTTTGTTAGATTAATTCCTAAATATTTCAATTTATTCGATGCTACTATGAAAGGTACGGTTTCCTTAATTTCTCTCTCAGTCTGTTTGTGGTTTACGCACAGAAATGCTATTAATTTTTGAGTGTTGCCTTTGTATCCAACTACACGACTGAATTTGTTGATTAATTCAATGAGTCTTCTTATGGAGCTTTTTGGGTCTTCCATGTAAAGTATCATGTTATCTGCAAATAGTGATAGTTTTACTTCTTCCTTTCCTATCCTTATTTCTTTTATTTCTCTCACTTCTTTAATTGCCCTGGCTAATGCTTTCAGAACTATGTTGAACAGGAGTGGTGACAACAGACATCCTTGTCTTTTTCCTGATTTTAAAGTAAAAGCTTTCAACTTTTGTCTATTTATTATGATGTTGGCTTTTGGTTTGTCAGAGATGGCTTTGATCAGGTTGTGGTAAAGATCATCTATTCCTATTTTCTGTAGAGTTTTTATCATGAATGCATGTTGGACTTTGTAGTAAGCTTTTTCTGTGTCTATTGAGATGATAGCATGGTTTTTGTCTTTGGCTCTATTGATACGGTGTATAATATTAACTGATTTGTGAATGTTGAACCATCTCTGCATTCCTGGAATAAATCCAACTTGGTTGTGGTGTATGATATTCTTGACAATTTGCTACATTCTATTTGCTAGTATTTTATTGAGTATCTTTGCATCTATATTCATTAGGGAGATTGGTCTGTAGTTCTCTTTCTTAGTTGGGTTTTTCTCTGGTTTTGGTACCAGTATAATACTTGCCTCCAGAAATGAGCTAGGGAGAATTACTTCCTTTTCAATTTCATTGAAGAGTTTGAGCAGTGTTGATATTAAATCTTCTCTGAATTTCTTGTAAAAATTTGTTGTGAATCCATCATGGCCTGGGCTTTTCTTTGATGGTAATTTTTAATCACATTTCCAATCTCATTAATTGATATTGGGTTGTTCAGGATTTTTATATCTACTTGACTTAACCTTGGTAACTTATACGTATCTAGGAATCTGTCTATTTCTTCTGATTTTCTCTTCTTTTTTTTGTGGTACTGGGGATCGAACTCAGGATGCTATGCTTGCTAGGCAGGCGCTTATTCCACTGAGCTATATCCCCAGCCCTCTTCTGATTTTCTATCCTATGGGAGTAAAGATTTTCAAAGTAGGCATTAAGGATCTTCTGAATTTTTGTAGAATCTGTAGTAATTTCATCCTTTTCATTCCTCATTGCATGAATTTGAGTTTTTTCCTTTCTTTTTTTAATAAGGTTGGCTAGCAGTTTATCAATTTTATTTTTCTTTTGAAGAACCATCTCTTTGATTCATTTATTTTTTTGTAGGGTTTTCATCATTTTAATTGTTTGAATTTCTGCCCCAATCTTTATAATCTCCTCCCTTCTTTGGGCTTTGGGCTTGACTAGTGCTTCTTTTTCTAAAAGTTTGAGGTGAAGTATTAGGCTATTTACTTGTTCTCTTTCTCTTTTCCTTATGTGTGAGTTCACCACTCTAAATTTCCCTCTGAGGACTGCTTTCATTGCGTCACTCAGATTTCGGTAATTTGTATCTCCTTTTTTGTTTGTAGGTATTTTTAAATTTCTTCTTTACTTTCTTCTGTGACCCATTGGTTATTCAGGAGGTTGTTGTTTATTTTCCAAGTGTTTGTGGAGTTTTTGGAGTGCCTTTTGTCGTTAATTTCCCATTTCATTGCACTGTGGTCAGATAATATGCATGGGATAATTTCAATTCTTTTGCGTTAGGTACATATGCTGTATGGTCTAGAATATGGTCTATTTTAGAGAAAGTCCCATGTGCAGCTGAGAAAAATGTGTATTCTGATGTTGTGGGGTGGAACACTCTGTATATATCTATTAAGTCCATTTGTTCACAGCTTTGGTTCAGAACTGTTATTTCTTTGCTGATTTTTGACCAGTTGACCTATTTCTTTGTGTGAAAGAGTTTTTGAAGTCCCCTATTAAAATAGTGGTATTAATTATATGGGTTTTCATGTCTGTTAAGATTTGTCTTATGTAGTTTGGTGCTCTGATATTTGGTGCATACATGTTTAGGATTGTTATCTCATCATCTTTCAATTTTCTCCTAACAAGTATGTAGTGACCTTCTTTATGTCTTTCAATTGTTCTCGGTTTGACGTTTACATTGTCTGCAAACATAATATCTACTCTTGCTTGTTTCTGGGTTCCTGTTGCATGGAGGATTGCTTTCCATCCTTTGACTTTCAGTGTATGGATTTCCTTTTGAGTAAAATGTGTTTCCTGTATACAGTATGTTGTTGGATTTTGTTTCTTAATCCACTGTGACAGTCTGTTTCTTTTTATTGGTGAATTGAGGCCTTTTACATTAATGGTTATAACTGATATGCAATGGCTTATCACTATCATGTTATTTACTTGCTGTTGGTTTCTTCCTTTTTCTACCGTTTTCTTGCTCTTCTTGAGGGTTCCTTTCTATTGTTGTTCTTGAATTCGCAGTCATTTTCTTCTCTGTCTAGAATGTCATTTATTGCTTTTTGTAAGGATGTTTGGCACTCATAAAGTTCTTCAGTTGCTCTTTGTTGTGGAAATATTTTATTTCTCCATTAAACTTGAAGGATAGTATGGCAGGATACATCAATCTTGGTTGGAACCTATTTTGTCTTAGGACCTGTAATACTTAGCTTCAAGCTCTTCTTGGTTGGATGGTTTGTGTTGCGAAGTCTACCATGATTCTGATAAGCTTTCCTTTATAAGTGATTTGTTTTTTTCTAGCAGCTTTTAATATTCTATTCTTTTGCTGGAGATTTGGAATTTTGATTATTATATGTCTAGGTGTAGTTTTATTATGGTTATGACTAGTAGGAGTTCTATATGCCTCATTTACCAGTATCTAAGATTCTGTTTCTATGCTTGGGAAATTTTCTGCTATTATTTCTGCAAATATTATTTTTATGTCATTTGTGTCACTTCCTGCTTTCTCATGGACTCCTGTTAGTCTGACATTATTTCTCTTTGCCTCATCTGTCAGCTGTTGGATTGTTTTTTCCTCGATCCTTGATGATTTTAAGACATTTTTACTTTGATGATCACTGGCTGCCATGCTGTCTTCAAGAGCTGAAATTCTATCTTTGGCTTCATTCAAGCAGTTTTTCAAGCTTTCAGTGGATGTTTTGATTTCCTGGAAATCTCTTTGGCTCTGTTTCATGCGTTCTAATTCATATCTATATTGCTCATGCAACATTTTCCTCCATTCCCTATGTTCTTCTTTTTTTGTATCTGTTTCTTCTCTAGATTTGCAGAGCATTTCTTTCATTATTATTGTAATTTCATTTTTTGCCTGAGAGGTTATGTCTGATCTAATCTCTTGTATGGCCTGATGGAATTGTTTCTTTACTCCACTGGAATCTTTTCAGCAATTTCAGGTGTGTGTTTACCAAGATCTCCTATGTTGATGTCTCCTGGACTTGCTCCGAGTGGGGTGGAGTTCTGAGATTGCGTTTTACCCCTTCGTCTTGTCATGTTTGATGCTGGAAGCAGAACTCTCAGTCTCCTTCTTCTCTGGCAGTTCAGCAAAGGTCTCTAGTAGCCCTAGGTTTCCTGATGTGCAGGCCTGCCCTCAGTGTCCACTGAGATGCGCTGCTTAGGCTGAGGTCTTCCGGTAGATGGTGAAGTGTGCCTAGTTCTCCCAGGTGTCAGACGTGAACTGTGATGTCAGGTGATGGCAGATGGTCTGATCCTGTGACCCTCACCATTCAGGGCATGTGTATGACCCATAATCTGGTTGCAGTGGTGTTACAATCGCAGACCAGTGGTCCTGTGACCCCAGGCAGTTCAGGATATAGGCAAAACCCAAACACGAACTGCAGGGTCAACAGTTTGTGACCCTCCAGTCAGTTCAGGCTGTGCACTGGAGCCAGGCACAGGTCACACCAACAGCAATCACAGACTGCCTTTTTTTTCAACCCCCATTATGTCAGGGCACAAGTGAAGCCCAGTCCCGAATAGTGGTGTCAGTAGCTCTTGAGCACCCACATCCGTATCTCACTCAGAACTGGGCAAGAGCATGGAGGAACCACACCTGAATCCCAGTGAGAGCAGTTGGCAGGCCTTCTGGGTGAGGATCTCCTGTCTGCACCAGGTGCATGGAGGGTGGAAACTCAGACAGTAATAGGTCCTTGGTTCTTATCATGGGGCAGAGGGTGATTAGAGTGAGGGAAAGTATGGTTTGGAATGAAGAGTTCTTGGTTTTTTATCTTGGAAACCAGTGTGTTCTGGGAAAAGTTGATAGTCATCTTTTCTCGGAGCTTAAGATATTAACAGGGAGAGGAGTGAGTGGATGATCAGATCATTTAAACCCCAAAAGGAGTTGATTTGGCCTTGTGATTTGACAGAAAAGACAAAGTTTATTTTTCATATTTTTTATCCATATTTTATAGCTGGAAAAGTGAAAAGTAGTTCAATGACAGCTGTGGAGTGATTCCTAGAGTGTATTACTAAGAGAAAAAAAATCAAGGCACAAAAGAGATTTGGTAATGTATTGCTGTTTTGTGTGTAGGAAAGAAAGAAGAACATTGCAAAAAGCAACAAATGAGAATATATTAGAAACTCATGAAATTAGTGACTTGAGGAGGGACAGAATAAAAAGGGACAGAGAGACTAAGGATGTACATTGTATACAACACTAACTTTTTTTTCGGTATTGAACCTAAGGCCTTCACATTAATTCTTTTTATTTTTTGAGACAAGATGTGAAATCTCTAAATTGTCCTCATTGAACTTGACCTTGGGATCCTCCTGACTCAGCCTCCCAGAATGCTGGTATTACAGGCATGTGCCACCATGTTTGGCTCAGGATTGACATTTAGACAATACTAATGTTTTCCATATTCAAAACATATGGCTGAGAGTGTGGGTCAGTGGTAGAACACTTGACTAGCATGTGCAAGAGCCTAGCACTGTGAGTGAACTGCCCCCTACATAATATTACTAAGTGCCAGTAGCCTTCTTCCACCCAAACTTCCAAATATACCTCCAAGGTCCTATAGTACTTCTCTGTCAACACATACCACTGCAGGCTAGGTGGCCATTTGTAGTTGATGGGTGGGGGGTAACAGCCCACACATGCATTAAGCAGGCACAGGTCTTATGGTGCTGCAAATGGTAAACAGAGTGGTGTGGACTTCATGTACAACTTCTGGAAAGGAGTCAGCTCTTTCTCACTCTTTTTTCATCTCTCAGGGCTGGGCTCTGACCCTCATATCTCCCTTGAGGGCTACAAGGAAGGAGGTATCCAGCTAAGATGTAGCTCCACTGGATGGTATCCAAAGCCCAAGGCTCAGTGGAGGGACCATCAGGGTCGGTGCCTGCCTCCAGAATCTGAAGTCATCATCCAGGATGTGCGGGGCCTGTTCCATCTGGAGACATCTGTGGTTGTCCGAGGGAGAGCCCACAGCAACGTGTCCTGCTGCATCCAGAACCCCCTGCTCCTTCAGAAGAAAGAGTTTGTGATCCAGATTGCAGGTCAGTTGGGCGTGTGCTCTCCTTTGCATTTCTAGGAATCATGTTCTCCATGTCGCTTGGCTCAAAGGTTCTGGAAGGACACAGTGCACCGAGGTCTGGCTGAATAAGGGA
The DNA here is from genome assembly GCA_004027595.1 of Dinomys branickii. Lineage (NCBI taxonomy): Eukaryota > Metazoa > Chordata > Mammalia > Rodentia > Dinomyidae > Dinomys > Dinomys branickii. Next base: position 11,088 of record PVLD010013091.1, on the reverse strand, counting down.
TGAGTTGGTCTTGATATTTAGTGTCAGCAACTGGACATCAGGAATTTACTGCGGGTGCAATGCACACCCGGAACACTAGGTGGCAACAGAGAGCCACCATTTCTGTGCAAGAGGCCATGCGGTAAAACCCACCAACTACAGGTCAGAGAGCATTAGCAGAGCCACTGCTTCTAATTTCAGCCCTCAGATAGTTATTCAATGAGCACACACAATATGCCCTGAACTCTTACCCTCATTTTCCCATTCCCATGGGGGAGACGGACTATCACATCATAAATTAGAAGGTGGGAAATGCTAGAAAAGTGGGGAAAGGGGCCGGAAGTGGTGGCAGAGTCTCTACATGGACTGTAAAATGGTAATTTTGGGAAGTAGATGTTTAGGCAGTGAGTTGAAATTTAGGGCATTGTTTGGCATCAAAATCTTACAAGAGCTGAGTTTTGTAGTGCACAGAAGAGGCTGAAGCAGGAGGGTTATTGTGAGTATGAGGATAGCCTGGACTACATAGTGAGTTCAAGGCCTGTTTAGTGTTTCTGTTTTAATATTTAGATCTTTGACCCACTTTTACTTTAGTTTAGTGCATGGTGATAGACATAGATGTAGTTTTAGCCTTTGACATGTGGACAGCCAGTTTTTCCAGCACTATTTGTTAAAGAGGCTATCTTCTTTCCAGTGAACATGTTTGGTCCCTTTGTCAAAGATAAGTGGCTGAGTGTGTTTATGGTTGTGCCTGAATCTTCTAGTCTGTTCCACTGGTTCTTGGGTCTACTTTTTTGACAATATCATGCTGATTTTATCACAGTAGCTTTGTAGTATAATTTCAAGTCAGGAATTTTGATGCCTCCTATGTTCTTCTGGCTCCATATGAATTTTAGAAGTGGTTTTTCTAGATCTGTGAGTTATATTAATGGTATTTTGATTGGGATTGCTTTGAATCTGTATAACAATTTTGGGAGTATGGCCATTTTGACAATGTTCATTCTTCCTATCCATGAGTAAGGAATATTTTTCCATTTTCTGAAACCTTCTTTGATCTCTTCTTTCAGAGTATTGTACTTTTCACTGTACAGATCTTTCCCTTCTTTTGTTAAATTTATTCCTAAGTATTTTGATTTTCTGGATGCTATTGTAAAAGGTGTGGTTGCCCTAATTTCTCTCTCAGGGTGCGTATTGTTTGTGTATGAGAATGCTATTGATTTTTGAGTGCTGACTTTTTATCCAGCTATGCCACTGAATTTGTTTATCAATTCTAGGTGTCTTTTTGTGGAGTTTTTGAGGTCTTCCATGTAGAGTATCATGTCATCTGCAAATAATGATAATTTCACTTCTTCTTTTCCTGTCCTTATTTTTTTTACTTTTATCTCTTGTCTAATTGCTCTGATTAATGTTTCCAGAACTATGTTGAATAGGAGTGGTGATAGTGGATATCCTTGTCTTATTCTTGATTTTAAAGAGAAAGCTTTCAGTTTTTGTCCATTTAGTATGATGTTGGGTGTTGGTTTGTCATAGATAGCTTTGATCAGATTGAGGTAAAGACCATCTATTCTGACTTTCCTATAGGATTTTTATCATGAATAAGTGTTGGACTTTATCAAAAGCTTTTTCTGCTTCTATTGAGATGATGATGTAATTCTTGTCTTTACCTCTATTGATATGGTGTATTACATCGATTGATTTGCATACATTGAACCATCCCTACATTCCTAGGAAGAATCCCACTTGGTCATGGTGTATATTCTTCTTGATGATTTGTTGCATTCTATTTGCTAGTATTTTACTGAGAATTTTTTGCGTCTATGTTCATTAGGGATATTGGCCTGTAGTTGTCTCTTTTGGTTGGATTTTTCTCTGGTTTTGGTATCAGGGTAATACTTGCCTCCAGCAATGAGTTAGGGAGAATTGCTTCCCTTTCAATTTAATTAAAGAATTTGAGAAGAATTGGCATTGAATTTTCTCTAAATTTCTTATAGAATTCAGGCCATCAAGGCTTGTGTGAACTACATAGTGAGGTCCTATCTCAAAACAAACAAAATAAGCAAATAAAAATCCTATGAGACACCTACTGAAGAATTTTGTTTGTTTGTTTGGTGTTGTTGTGGTTTTTTTGTGTGTATGTGTCTTTTTGAGACACGTCTCACTATGCAGTTCAGGCTGACCTTGAGCTCACTGTGTAACCCAGGTTGGTCTTGAACTCACAACAATCCTCCTGCCTCAGCCTCCCGAGTGTTGGGATTACAGGTGTGTGCCAGCATGCCTGGTCTGAAGGGTTTAATAGTGCTGGTTCTATTTGTTTTAAATTTATGTTTTCTTTCCTTTCTGTCTTTCTTTTCTTTTTTCTTTTTAGTACTGGGGATTCACTCAGGGCCTTCATACTGAGCTACATCCATGACCTGCTCCTTTTTGAGACAGGCTCTCCCTAAGTCACTAAATTGCCCAAGCTGGGCTCCAACTAGCAGTCTTCCTGCCTCAGCCTCCTATGGTGCTGTGATTATTGGTGTGTGCCACCACACCCAGCTGTTTAAAGATTTGAGGGTAAACCCAAGCTACTGGCCATTTTTCATATCAGTCAAAATCAATAATGATATTATTATAACAGAAAGAAATCTCTACTTTTGACAGGCAGAAACAACTCACTGTACATAGTCTCAAGATAAATAACTTTCCTAGAATAGGACGACTTGGCAGCATCATTTGTCAGAGTTCATTTTAATCTTTCAGTGAGCAAGGTGGGCTCACGCCCAGTTGAAGTCACTGCTACTCAGGCCAAAGGAAGAGGATCTCTCGAGCCCTTGATTTGTGGCTAGCCTGGTCAATACAGAAAGACTCTGCCTTTAAATAAGTCAGTAAATCCACCTGACATGTGGGGTTGATAAGTCTTTATCCTAAGGAGAAATAAGGCACCTCATACCTTCTTTCTGGAAGCAGGCAGTTATGTTAAACTCTCAGGAGACACAGACTGGGCTGTCTTATCCTTGATGTTTTCAGGTTAAAGACAAGGCCCTTAAAAAAAATGAGTCCTGAGTTGTGAAGCTAGCAAGAGGTTTGTTTAGCTTTTAAAAAGATTGACCTACATCTCAAAGGAATAAAGAATTTACAAGTTACCTAAAGGAAATATTCTAAGGAAAGGGAAGGGAGGACTTACATCAAGAAATCTGGGGTTTTTCTTTTGCTCTTCTTTTTTTCTTTTTAGACTTGTATCTAAATGTATGTTGTTTATATTCATTATTAGTTTGCAGGTATAGTTTTGGATTTGTATGTATATAGTGTTTTACAGATAGTGTGAGTCACATGGGCATGTGGTAGAGAGGGCAAATATGGAAACCAGAGGGGCTGGGACATGGGGGCAAAGTTGAGAGTGCTGGGTCAAGGAGGCAGCAGACTCTGAAGCCTCAAGTCCTTTCTTCTTTTCTACTGAGAATTGAACCCAGGAGAGCTCTACTACTGAGCTGCATGCCCAGCCATTTTTTTCTTTTGAGACAGGGTCTCGCTGTGTTGCTCAGTTACCTAGGCTGCGCTTGAACTTTCCAATGCCCTGCCTCAGCCTTCCTTGGTGCTGATTAAACCAGGCTGGAGGCCCTTCCTTTTAACCTCTACACCAGTGCTTTTGAAACCAATAGTGGTGAGGGACCAATCCATTGTGGCCCAATGCCTTTATACAATGAAAACACTCGTCTACAAAAATAAAATAAAAAACTAAAAGACCGTGTATGCTAAATAGACTAAGCCAGATAGAAAAGAACACATTCTAAATGATTCTGTGATGAGGAAAATAACCCCAGACTGTCAGATGTCAGATGTGCAAAGTTTGGGGTCTCACAACATCCAGGAATGAAGTCCTGAACGAAGGAGGAGTTTACATGAGTTTATCGGAGAGAGGAATAGCTCCTAGGTTTCCAGGAGGGGTCCTGAATGGGTGTCCATTTAGGTTGTCATGGTGATTTATACAGCAAAGTCACAATGTGGATACAACATGTGTCAGACTACCATCAACCTATAGGTATAACAGCTTAGCTAATTTTGATCCAGAAGGGAAGCGAGGCACCCAGCAAGGGCACATGGTGAGCAGGACTTTTCATTAATTTATCTGCAACTCTTAATCACAGAAAGAGCAAAGGCATCCTTGGTCCAGATGTTCTGGTCTGATGCAACTGATGCCTCCGGGGACGCTGGGTGGTGCAGAACTTCCAGTTGCTATTCGTCTCTGTGGAGACTCGGAGGCCTGACTACTTCGTCTCCACCTTGGGCTGGCTCTGCTCAGACTTACGTGCATCCAGTCTTGGTGCATCTCACTGGCATGGACTCCCTCAAGGGTTCACTCCTCTGACTGCCTATGCATTTCTATCTCACTTAGCTGTCTGTAATAATTTCGTTTGTGAGAAGTACCCAGGATAGTCAAATTTACAGCAACAGCAAGTAAAATGGTGGTCATCTAGGTCTGGGGCCAGCCACAGTCAGTGTGTAATGGGTTTAGGAGTTTCAGTTTGGGAAAATGAAGCAACCCTGGCGGTGGGTGCAGTAACAGCTGCGCAACAGTGTGCATGTACTTCATGCCACTGAAGAATACACTAAAAAGTGTCACAGGCACTCTGGAAGGCTGAGGAGGCAGGAAGAGCTCAAGTTCCAGTCCACCATGGACAACTTTTCCACACCTGGTCTCAAAATGAAGGGGGAGGGAGGGGGAGGGGAAGAGGGAGGAGAGGGAAGAGGAGGAAGAAGGTGGAAGAGGGAGGAGGGGAGGAAGAGGAGGAGAAAGAGGAAAAGAAAGTCGGCCTGTGGGTACAGCTCAGTGGTATGCGGCCCACACTTCATTTGGGTGAGAGTTTGGGTTTGATCCCTACCATGGAAATGAAGGCTAAAATGACAGGCTTTTTGTTTTCTGGTTTTGTTTTTTGTTCAGAACATTTAAAAAGTGATAAAATGTATTTTTAGAATACCTCTGAGGTAGAAGTACCATTTCTGCTTGTGGACATTGGGTTTCAGTTCCTGGCTCAGGCTGTCCATGACCTCTGGGGGTCAGTTGGGCCTCACCCTAGGAGTGCTCCAATACAGGCCTGCAACCTCACCCTCAGCATAAGCGCCATTAAAAAAAATAGATTCCGCAGACAATTACTGCATTGCCCAAGAGCTTCTGAAGGTCACTTTTGCACTGTCTCAGCCCCGGCTGCGGGGATAGCAGCACTTTCAGGTGTGTGGAGCGAAGGCCAGGGCAGCGGTCAGCGTGGCTGCCTGGACCGAGGGGCCGCAAGGCAGGCAAGCAGGGCCTTGAGCTCCTAGCCTTCCCGCAAGGCCCTCTCCTCCATGCCCAGCTGCAACGCTGGAGAAGCGGGAAATCCCCCTCCCCCCAGGGCTCCGGAGCTTGTTCCAGGTTTTGTGGTGTTTTCCAGATGCGTTCTTGCCTGGAGCTTTCCCCTGGAGGAGTGCGTTCCTGGGGACCCTGGCAGTCGCCTCACTGCTGCTAGCCCTCCTGGTGGTGCTGGCTCGGGCCTACGCTCAGAGGCAGCTTCGGCGCAGAGGTGCGGAGGCGGGGGTGGGGGCGGGGGGAGCACCCAGGGGCGGGCACCGAGGGCCGCGCTGGGGGTGGAACCGAAGGGAGGGGTTGCATGCCCAGCGTCTCCCGTTTTGTTCGCTTTCTTTTTTTCTTTTTTACTTTTATTTTAAAAGTAAAAGAACAAAAACATATTAACGAACAGACACAAAGTAGCATAAGAATAGTACATTCAAAACTGAGTTACAGACAAGGTGACAGGGAATCAACAATGGTTGTTGCATTACATATTGATAACTTCGAAGTGTATACTCAGGAAAACAGATATAGACATGCAAAATTGATCAAACAAATAATCATCAACTATTCCTTATGATAAAGTGACCTAAGTCAGTAGTACAACTAAGTTAGATATGTTGCATATACATACATACTTACATACGTACATAGATAATTATCCCTTCCTTCCTTTTTCGTTTTTTTATATATTTTTTTTTAAAGTGTGAGAGAAAAAGAACTACATCAACAAAAAAAAGAGGAAAGCATTAACAAAGAGACACAAAGTAGCACAATAACAGTATAATCAAAATTGAATTATAGACAAAGGAACAGGAAACCAACAATAGTTGTTGCATTGGATATTGATAACTTCAAAGTGTATGCTCAGGAAAACACATATAGACATATAAGATTGATCAAACAACCAGTCATCAACTATTCCTTACCATTAAGTGACATAAGACAATAGTAGAACCATATTAGCCATCCTGCACATATGTATATACGTACATACATACATACATTTTTGCCTCTTTCTTTTCTCCTTTCCCTCGTCCCATCTGTTCTTTACTTTTGAACAGATTTCCTTCATATCTCTTAGTTTATATTCCCACCCTCAGGTTCTTACACAAGTAACACAATACGGTGCTTGCACATGTACCTCTGATTTATTTCACTTATGAGTATGGTGTCTAATTGTGACCATTTGCCTACAAAGGCCCCAAATCTGTCCCTCTTTCTAGCTGAGTAATATTCCATTATATAAAAATTCCACAGTTTTTTAATCCAGTCCTCTGTGGATGGACACTTGGGTTGCTTCCACAATTTAGCTATTACAAATTGCGCTGCTATAAACATGGGTGCACATATATCAGAGTGATATGTTCACTTTCAAAAGAAGCTGCAGGAGCTGGCTGAGGAGGAGCAAGGTGAGACGAGCCTCGGGAGCGGTGTGGGTGGGAGGCCTCCCTGTGCTTGACCCCAGGATAGGACCTGGGGCAGGACCCCAGGATAGCTTCTTTGAGGAACGAGGCCTCTGTACCGGGTTCTGTCCCCTCTGACTTATCACCAACCTGAAAAGTGTTCTTCCTTTCTTCTCCAGGGAAACTGACCTCGCAGCTGGGTGAGTTCTGGGCGCCGACCCTGCCCATGTCAGTGCTGAGTACTAATGGACCGGTGCTGGTGTCGGGTACTATTGTGCAGGCCAGGGCCCGAGCCCGAGCCCAGTGCCATAGGCTGCTTTGGAGAGCGAGGTCTAGCCAGTTTGCCGGCCTCCTGGTCTAGGTCCCCTCCCAGCTGCGAACCCAGGGCCGCAGACCTCGCCGGCCCCGCCCTGCACATCACTTGATTTGCTTAAATTTGGAAAGACTGCTTTCCGTTATCTTCCTAGACCTTTTAAACGCATACACCACTGGGAAGCAGGACCCTTTTTATAGCTACCAAAGTGGGCATGTTTTATCAAATTCACTTCTTGCCAGGGGAGCACATTGACTTGAAGCCCTGGTAGGGACAGGGTGTGAAAAGGAGGGTGTGAACCCTCGGAGTGGGAATGGAAGACTTGCAACCAAACCTCCCACTTGTCCTACAGTCTACTGAGTGCTGCGGGAGGGGGGATGGGTACCAAAGCAAAGCTGCTGTGTAGTAAGTCAGTCGTAACGCCATAGTTTGATTTGGTGGATAGTGTTGCCTTTCCAAGGGGCATTTACTTTTAATAGTGGACAAAAAGTGGACAGATCAAAGGAGTGCATTCTATGGCAAAATGTCAGAGTCATTTTGCAAATAATAGAGTGTGATGTTTCTCCAGCCTTTTAAGTGAGCCTGAGACTCAGGTAGCCAGTGCTCAGTGTCTGCACTGACTTGAGAGCACCTCGCAGGAAAAGCTTGCACTTTCAGGAGGGAAGAACAGGAGCCACTTCAAACCAGACCCGAACCTAAATCCCACCCTTGTGCAGATTTCTGCCCTAAAGCCAGGAGGCTGAAGCATCAGAAGCCTGCAGAAGGGTCTCCTTTAATAGAGCAGGGCAGGGCCCAGGATGGGGCTGGGGACAGCAAGGCTTCGGACTGGTCCTCTTTCCAGAGACCTGACTGCTTTGGGAGCAGGGGATCCACTCCTCTAGGGTTGATATTGTCTCTGTGTTCTGCTTACAGAGAAGCTTCAGATGGAGCTGAGTAAGCGACCCCTCTTAAAACTTTCCCTTTGCCCACCTTTTTGCCCCTGGTTATTCATATGTCTTCTCATCTTCCAAGCCAGGCATGATGCCCAGCCTGGAACCTGATGGCCGCTTAGGTGGCAGCAAAAGGGGAAAGGGCAAGGGTGGTGCCAGGTGTGATGTGTGAGCAGAGAAGTGTGATGCCCTGCTGTTCTAATTCCTTTTTCCCTTTGTGCTTCAGACTGGAGAAGGGCTGAAGGCCAAGCTGGTGAGTGAAGCCCATTTTTCTCCCACTGTTGCTCATTAAGTTCCCGGAATAACCATGGGGTGATGTCTGATAAAGCCATTGTAAACTGAAAATGTCACAAGTCAAACACGCATTTAATACACCTCACCTGGCCTAACAATGCAGCACACTGTAGACTAGTGGCGGCAAAACTTTTAGAAACCGAGCCCCTAACTTTGACCCAAAACACATTTATTAAGCTGGGCGTGGTGGCACATGCCTGTAATAGCAGCACCTGGAGGCTGAGGCAGGAGGATTGCTGCAAATTTGAGGTCAGCCTGAGCTACAAAGCGAGCTCAAGGACAGCCGAAACTGCATAGTGAAACCCTGTCTCAAAAAGCCAAAAATAAATAAATAAAAACACACCTTTATCACAAAGTGCCAACACTGCAGTTAAACCTGAATAGTGAGGTTTTAGTTTATGAAAACCCTACAACTCATGATGCCTTTACAGAGTGGGCCCTGCATGCCCGCTATGTCATAGGCTCACTATCATTCTGCAGACTATCAGTCATCTGTCTGCCTCACTGTATGGCTCAGCTGCGCCCAGTATCTCAGAAGAATATTGTACCATGTATCATTCTACCCTGGACAAAAATCAAAATTAAACATTCTAAGTATGGAGTGTTTATACTGAATGTACTGACTTTTGCACCATAATTGAGTAAAAACTGCATATATTAAACCAGTCAGGGACTGCACATCTCAGCATCTTGATCATCTGGTCTGAGTAATGTGCCCCATTTCATTCTGGCTTTATCCTACAGCCTCTTAGGTTGTGTATTAATTTACACCTCTTGGTGGGTGGTGTCCATACTTCTATATTGTCCTAAGGCTTAAATATACTGCAAAGCCTTGATGCCTATCCTGGTTGTACATCACAATCAGCAAGAATCCTGGTACCCTTCCTCAAGGACTGACTTTGGGGTATGGAGTGGCATGTTACCATATATGTGTACTTTTCTCTCCCTACAACCAATCCTCCCATCCATGTAGAGCAAACTATATAATATCTATCTTTATCTTCCATTTATTCTTATAAATGTGAATTTCACTTTTGTGACACGATTTAGTGTTTTAGTTCTGTAAACGATGTTCACCATCTTACACTGTTCCTTGCTTTTTTTACACAGCAGCGTTTGAACGTCACTCCCATGTGTGCATGTAGTCTGCTTCTCCTTGCTGCAAAGACTATTTTAGTCAGTTACCATCATGGAGGAGATATCTCGGCTGCCTCTGGGTCCACACCATCGCAAACAGCTGTGAATAAATAGCTTTAAAACGTCTCCTTACGGTTCTGTGGGCCGTCTGCTCATGTTCCCGGATGAGACCTGCTAGGCTGTGCAGTCGTCTGTCCATTAACAGGGCAGGAGGCTGTCCAGAAGGCAGTACCAGCAGGAGAGCCAGGAGAATCTGTTTCTGCCTTTTGTGCAAGTGAGCTGTTGGCATTTGCCACTCAGTGGTGATAAATGTTTTGCCATGGTTCTCTTGTTTTTTGTCTTTTTGAGGCAGGGTCTCGCTATGTAGTTCAAGCTGGCCTTGAGCTCACTTTGTAGCTCAGGCTTGTCTCAAACTCACTATGATCCTCCTGCCTCGGCCTCCTGAGTGGAGGGATTACAGGCATGCGCCAGCACACCCAGCCATGGTTCTCTTGTTTGCACCCCTCTGAATACTAAGTTTGAATGTCTCTCTAGTGGACTCTCAAGTCCTCTTTTTCTGAAATCTGCCATTTCGAAAGGGGTTGCTATCTTTTCCTTTTTTGTACATGTCTATATGTATATTAATCCCTCACTGGTATTAAACATGCGAATTCCTTTTTCCATTCTGCCATCTGCTATTATCTTGATCCATGGTTCCCCTTACTGAAAAGAAGTCATTAATTTTGAGAAAATTTAATTCACTGAATTTTCACCTATAGCTTATATATTTTTGAAATTTTCCTGAAAAAGACTTTTCACACACATAGCTCACAAGGACTCACTGTATTTTACTTTATGTTTGCTCTCTGTTACTATAAACAAAATACCTGAGGTGATCAATTTTTAAAAAGCAAGGGTTAATTTGGCCCATGGTTTCAGAGTTTCCAGTCCATGATCACGTGCTGCTCTTACCCACCCTGGCAGGGAGTGGAGAGCGGTGGAGCAAGCTGCTCACCTCATGGCAGCTGAGGACCGAAAGAGAAAGAGGAGGGCACGGGTCGCAGCCTCAGCCCCAAAGGCCTGCCCTTGGATGGCCAGCAGCCTTCAGCCAGGCCTCATCCCTTAAACTTCTCCTACCTCCCAGTGGCACTAAGCTGAGGACCAAGCCTTTCACACCCGAGCCTTTGGGGACCGTTCCAGATCCAAACTAAAGTAATATGTGTTGAATGCGGGTTTTAAATCCTATTATTTGCCACTTTTCTAGGAGCCCAGCAAGAGTGCAGTGCTGCTTCTCTACACAGTGAGCCGGTTTTCTCAAAGACACTGAGTACACCATGACCTTTTGGTGTGGCTCTTTCCTTTAGTGCACACTCAGATCCTGTGTAGAGACGGGTCTGTCCTTCAGCTTGCCTACTCCTTACTCATTTCACTCCTATTGTCAGACTGCCGCTGAGCAGAGCTGCTGAGCACAGCTGCAGATACAGGCAGAACTGGGAGCCAGAGTCTGCAAAAGGAGATGAACGAACAACTGCCCTACACAGCCACACCTGCAAGATACAGATGTCACCAAGACTCTCAACTTTTCCACCTAGATTAAAACTTTCCCACTCATCCCTGCCATGCCCCTCCCCTATCTAAAACCTCCCCCCACCCCGTCCCTTGGGGCCAATGGTCTTATCACGCTTGGCACACCTGCACCGAGGCTCCAATAAACTTCGCTTATTACTTCAACTTTGCCTGATTTGGTGGTCC
>PVLD010013090.1:0-57489 GCA_004027595.1 Dinomys branickii | reverse complement strand
CCACTACTATCCGTGGCACCAATTATTCGTTCAGGATCAAGACCTCTAGCAAAGCCTCTAGGTTTGTCAGCAGCATCTCTTTTTCTTTGATTTGCTATCATCAGATTCACTGTCAGATAAAGATTTTCTTTTTGTACCATCTTTTTCTTTACCAGCTTTTTGAGAATTAAGAGATGCTTCAATTAACTCTGGACAATCTACATTTTCTTCAGGTTCCCATGTATTGTCAGCATCTGTAAATCCCTTCCACTTCAGAAAATACTCCACTTTCCCATTAACCACACGTCGGTCCAGTACTTTTTCTACCACAAATTCTTCAGGTTCTGCTTCTTCAACTTTCTTACTTTTTCCATTTTGTTTCTTTCCCATTTTTTGCAATGTAGTTTTATTGGAGGCCATTTTTATCACAGACGTGAAGAGCTATTATGTCCCGCGCAGCGACGGCGCCTGAAGGTCCCCGGGGGAAAGGAGGTAAGGAGGGCCCTATCGTCTTTTTTCAAGTGTTAATTTTCAGCAGTACGTGTTTGCAGGACGTAATGCCCATGCTCCTGGAGGGGAGTTGGTATGTGCACATAACACATCTCCGTTAATTTTTCGTTCCTTTCCCCTCCCCCAACCTTTGATCCCCTTTATTTGAGAAAGCTCCTGCTCCCTAATTGCTATTATCTGTCTTTGATTTTCCTTTTTAATTATATTTTGGTTTCTAACATGAGATAAACTGTGTGATATTTTATTTAGCTTCTGTGTCTCATTTATTTCACTTAGCATTATGGTCTCAAGGTGCGTGCATTTTCCAACAAATGACTAAAGTTTACCCTTCTTTATGGCAGAGTAGTACTCCATGTATATGCATAGTACATTTTCTTTTAATTTACTTTATACACTTCCTTTTTCTTTTCATTCATTGTACTTAATTTAATTTTTGTCTGTGTTCTTAATTTTTATAACCAAATATATATTCAAATGCCCTTATGTTTCCAGAGCAGTGTTAAGCAGAGCAATTGGAGCTAGATTTGAATCCTAGCACCAAAACTTTCTGTAAAGAGTGACTGAAAGCAGATTACAAACCATCTCTATAAGGACGTCTCTATTAAATTTCCTCATCTTGCATAATTACCTCCCTGTCTGACTAACACATACTGCCCAGCCTGCCATCCCATAGTAGGCAATGGTGCAACATCTGCTTGACCTTTTGAAACGGTGATGAAATTGCTTCTCATGATTCACAATTCATTGCCTCTCCAGTTTTTTATGTCGGCTCTTCTGAAGTCTAGGAGAAAAGCTACAACCATGGTGCCGAAGCATGTGTACTACATCAGTCTGTGAGATTCACATCCTGGTTTGGGTCCTTCAGAGCCCTGTGGTCTTTGACAGGCTGGTTTACCATTTTCACCTCAGATTCTGTCATCTGTAAGATGAGAAAACGATAATCCTTTCTGTCTAAAGTTCTTCTGTGTCTGCGTTAAGGAAGTAAAACCCTTTGAACAGGGCCTGGCATGGAGTAGGCCCTTGTAAGCGAACCCTCTTAGAGCCATTTTTGTATGTGATTTCGACCTTGTACCGTCCTATCGTTTCTTGCAGTTGTCTCTTTCGCTGTTTTTCTTTTTCCGTTCGGATTGTTACTGATGAGCTCTCAAAACGGGAAATTTTGTTTTGATCTATTATGTTTTCTCCTAGAAAGGATTCTTTACCTACCATAAACGTTTGTCCTTTTACAAACTGTAAGATTTTAATGAAGTCCATGCTCTCCCTCCATGCTTTTTCACCTTCCTTGAAGTCGGCTTCAGTGAGGCCTTCAGTGTCTCTCTCATAGGTTGAGTTCTCAGATAGAGTGTGTTTGGTTTTCTGGATCCTCAGGCCCTAGAGAACGGGTAGCGCAGCAGTTATGCCGGGTGTTCCTGGGTTCTGCACCTTTCCTCATTTTGCATGTTTACTTCCTCGGGCTTCTCCTGCCGCTGCAGGGCTGATTCCTGCATTTGCGGGCAGTGTGTTCAGACTGCAGATCATCTTCCCAGTTCACAGTGGGGCTCTGTGTGTCTTAAGTGTTCATTCTCCTCCTCACACTCTGCCAACCGCACGTGCTTCAGCCAGTGGACGGAGAACAAAGGCAAAGCCGTAAATGTGGCAAACCTCCAGGTGTTCAAGCGGAGCGGCTTTGAGGGGGGTGCGTGCTGGACAGTGACGCTCTTCCTCCCGGCTCTCTTACCCAGAGCTCTTCGCACTTTACCTTCGCTCCGTCATTCCAGTCAGTCTCTGCTTATAGCTATAAAGACTGAGGATCCTCCTACTTCTCTTTTGAGTCTTCCTCATGGCAGAAAAATTCATAATATCCAGCTCCAAGAGTTATTCCTGCTCTTCAAGAGGTGCTGTGTGTACACGTTTAGGGACAGAGCGTGGCACCATCGCTCTGTGGTTTCCTTTGCAGCGAATGTACCCAGCCCTCTGCGTACTCGTCTCCAAGTTAGCAGTAGGTAGGAGGGAAGTTGAGGATTTGTATTGTGTTCTGAAATATTATTTCCTTTGATTACTTTTGCTTTTATTGCTACATATTATGCTTTTTATTTGTTTTATTTGTATGAAGCAAAGAGTAATTATGGAAGTTCTTTTGAGAATGTTAGTTTTAAATGACCATTGTGCCTAATTTTCCACTTTATGTCTAAAGTGGACAATCAATTTCTGCTTAAATATTTCCTATGATGCTCACTTACAGTTTCAATTATGGTCATGCCATATTGGAGGGGGGCGGTAGGGAGCACCTCTGATGGGTAGAATTTTGTTTCTCTTACATTTGAACTAACATTTGCTGTATTTTATCTTCGATGTGCTGGCTAAGTCTGTCATGTGGGACAATGCAGGGCTGTTGAGATGATTAGAGTGTTTACAAATGTATGTTTTAAGTATTTTCTTCTCCGGGTCACTAGTTTGTATTTCACTTAGTCCTTCTTAGTGTCATATAATTTCGTGATTATTTATTGCTCTCCTAGACACAGTCCATTTGTAAATACCCCTTTTAAAATGTCACAGCCGTGATTCAGTACAATGCACCTGTATCTATGCACCACCTGTATCTATGGGTGCTGCGTCTGCTTATTCACACAACCGATGACAAATACTGATTCAAAATTCTGTCTCTGCTGAACATGCACACATTTTTGTCATGGTTCCCTATACAACATAGTAAAAACTACTTACATAGCAGTTACATTGTATTAAATATTATAAGTCATACAGAGACATTTTAAAGTATGTGGGAGACGTGCATAGGTGACATACAAATAAACCATTTCGTATAAGGGGCTTTAGAGTACGCAGATTTTGTTAACCACTAGTGGGTGCTGGAGGGAGGAAGTATGCTGGGCCCAGTCCGCTGGAAATACAGGGGGGTAGATACATACCAGTCCGCACCAATGAGCCTCCTGGTATCAAGCCATGCGTATGCGCAGTCAGTAATGAGTAGAGAGGGACCTCTGGTTTGGAGGTGTTACTGGAAGGACTCTGGAAAACATGCTTCAAGTTGCATTTTTGTGGTTGCAAGCTAGAGAATCTAACTCTGCTTGACTCAGTCAGAAAGAGAATGTGTTAGAAGCACACTGGGCAGTTCACAGAATTGAAAGGAAGTCCAGAGAACCAGGCAGGGAGACACAACAGTGATGTGTTTTTAAAGTGCCACTGCTGGATTGGACAAATGTCAGCAGTTCCTTTGTCTTCGTATCATTGTTCAGCAAAATCCTAAGGGAATGCCGCTTAGCTAATTTCATCCACATGCCAGCCCTGCGGGCACGCCGAGGGAGTGAGAAGTGGGATCGGGGGAACCAACATGGGGGCCCTCTTCCAGGGGGCGAGCACCTCAATTTACTGTGCTGTCAAGACCGAACACGATTTTAGAGAGATGATTCCCACAGAAGGCACAGGATTTACACAAAATGGAAATTACCATTGTTAGAAGAGAAAGGCTATTTATTGAGGTTCTGCACTAAACTGGTAAAATGTAATTTTGCTTGGACTCATTTCATTGAACCCACAGTGTTGTCCTCTGAAGGTGTTTGTATCTCCACCGGATATAAGATCATTGGAGAAATTCAGTGATTTGCCCAGTTTCACTCAAACATAACATGGCTGCTCTGAGCCTGGAACCCAGCCCCACCTCAGTCCTTCCTTTGGGAGCAAGTAGCTACCAAGGGAAAGAGAGCCTGTGGCAGGCACACAGGGAAGAATCAAGAAGTTTGGGATCAGGTAGAGAAATCACCCAACCAGCCAACAGTGAAGTTCAGGGGTTCATGTCCAGTGCTAGAGCACAGGGTACTAAGTGTTTATTCAAGAGTGGTTCATTTGGGGCTGGGGATGCTCAGGGGTACAGCGCCTGCCCAGCATGCATGAGGCCCTGGGTTCAGTTCCCAGCACTGTGAGAAACAGAATATATATATATATATATATATATATATATATATATATATACACATATATGAGTCATTTATGTAACAAGTACATACTGCATCCTCTCTATGTGACACCATGGCATTAGAAAAACACTTCTAGTGATAAAGGTAATCATTTGTACATTATAAATTCATCCAGCACATATTTATGGAAAACTGCTGTGTGCCATGTACTGTTCTGAGCTTTATATGGAAATCCTATGGGAACCTCTTTGCCTTCTTGGGGATTGGCCCACACTGCTTTTTAGGTGGTGCTGTGGAGGGAACTGCGTGCCCCTCCCCTCCAGTGTATCTATTGAAACTCTAAGTTGAGATAAGGAGGTAATCAGGGTTAGACTCAGCCATGAGGGTAGGGCCTTCAGAATGGAACTAGTGCCCTTACAAGAGGCAATAGAGAGCTCGCTCGGTGGCTTGAGCTCTGCCATGTAAGGGCACAGCATGAAAGCATCTTACTGTAAGGGAGGAAGAGAGTCCTCATCAGAACCTAAGCCCCGCCCACCTTGACCTTGGACCTTGGCTCCAGAACTGTAAGATAATAAGCTCCTGTTGCATGAGCCACCAGTCTATGGTATTTATATGATGGTGCAAGCTGACTAATACAGGCATGGTCCAGCTCCTTGCCTAAGAGAGGCATATCTTTAAAATCAGGCATTCTGTTCACTGAAACTTAGTCTGAAGTATTTTAAATTTAAGGGGCAAAATCTTAGAGATGATCCATGAAGAAATTACCCTTTTCCTGATTTGTAGGGGATTCTGACAGATCTGTGAAGGTTCTTTTCACAACTAATTTCTCCAGCTTCATTTATGCTGGGAAAGAAAATCAACAGGCTGAAAATTAACACAATGTAATGAACTTCAGTAGTACACGGAGACTTGAAGACTTTGGGACTAGCAGGAAACTAGTCATGGACTTGCAGATGTGAGGATAGGCATGAAAATGTGCTGAGACGTTGACAATATTGGGGCCAATTATGAAACCTGTGCTGCAGAATATAGCTTCAGGAGAAGTGAGAAGGCAGGAAAGGGTTCCTGGGAAGGAATCATAGTAAGTGCCTGGAGGAAAGGGACGGTTTTGTCACACAGTGAAAGGAAGCACAGAATGCATATAAGGTCTGATCTTACCTATAAAGCTGCAGCTGGTACAGGGTAGACTGTTAGAGGGATGGTCTGGTTCACTGTCAGCCCCCTGCCTCGTGAGATGTCTTTCCCTCCTTTGAAAATCATGCCCTACTGGACTTAAACTTCTTTGTCTCAGTTCTCAGGAGCAGGCAACTTGTATATCTTTTGTGGCAGTGTTGTCTTGACAGTGGAAGGTGGCCTCCGCAGCTTTTTCCTCTTGTGTTTGGCTGTATTAGTGGTTAATGTCAGGAAATCAAGCTGCATTTTCCGGAAGGATGAAGGGGATCTTAGATAAATGAGAATTTCAGGGAATAAACTTATTATTCTTCAGTCAGGTGCCACCATGGCAGTCAGATCCTCTGAGAGTATAATCAGGTCCTTACAGTGGAGTGATCAGCTTTGGAAAATAATAACAATAATAAAAAGTATTTACATACCTTTGTGTGTTTTACAAAGAAATTTCATGAACATCTCTTATTTGATCCTTCTAAAAAAAGTCTGCAAAGTAGATAGGGCAAATTATCCCCCTTTCAACAAATGAAGACACAGTTACTACGTGGGAGCACCTACGTCCCCCAATGTCCTCTTGCCCGCATACGTCATGCCAGTGGTGAAGAGGAAGTAATTCCACCCTTCAGACCCACCGCTAAAGAGAATACATGACCCACTGCAAAAGTGTGTGTGTGTGTGTGGGTGGGCGAAATTTTGCTGTTATGCTACTAGCAGCATAAGCAAAACACTGCCGTAAATGAAACACCTGTATAAACAGAGTGAGTTCATTGAGCTCCTTACTTGGAAAGAGAGCTCATGTGAAAGGATGAATGGTACCCACGGGGTTTGCTGGAGAGCCACGCACGGTGGCAGGTCTCCCAGGATCTGCAGTTTGCTGTGGCTTGCTTGCAGGAAGGCTAATGGCCGCTAGTGGCTCACTATCTGCGAGAGGTGGGGGTCAGGCCTTAGCTTTTTATCAGCTCAGAAGCTCTATGCCCTCACGGTTCCCAGGTGCTTAGCATGGCATGGGAAGATTAATGGGGATGGGCATAGTGGGCTTGAAATCTGTGCTCTGGTCTCTGTGCCCCTTGATGTGGCCACTTCATTACAGACCTCCTATTGCTGCAGACCACTGATCAGGATCCCTTCTGTGAAACTTCTTATACACAGGCTCCAAAATTGTATTACAAAGTTTTCTCTAACTCTGAGGGTGGAAAGACTCTTGAGCATTCATGTGAGTCCTGAATGCCAGTAAACTCTTTTTTAGAAATTCCTGTTTATTACTCCTTCTGAAGAACATATGCACCCAGTTTGTAGAGCCTGAGCACACCTTGAACAAGGAAGGGGACCCGTACCTGAGGAACCTACCTGTCAGACACGGAACCCTGCTGTTCTTTGTCCGCTAAGCCTGGACATAGCCAAGCCACTGCTGTCAATCAAACATTCGGAATTAGCATGACACATGATACCTCTTTGCCAACCTTTTTCTAGACACTTCGGTAACCTTACACACCTGTTATACTTCTATGACAGACAGAAAAATGAGGGTGAAGGATCTATACACCATTTCTGGAAGGTGGAACAAGCTTAGGCTCCCCAGGGGGATACTTGCCCCATCCTACCAAGCACCAGTGTCATTAAAGAGTTTAGTTCACAGACAGATGGAGACATAAAATGATGGGTTACCTCAAATAGTGCAAGGATCTAAACCCTGCTGGAAACGCTTCCAGAAAATATGAAGAAAAACAAATGAATCAGAACCAATTATTTTTAGGATAATATATCATCATCATAAAAAGGATGATGAAAGAAAAACAATGGAAGAATAAAACCACTGATCACTGGCTGCTTGGATTTTCCAAAAAAGGTATTTACTCACATTATTTTTATTTGTCTCTGGTATATTTCTAAGACCACAAAATAAGTTGACACTGATTTATGGACTTAAGAACGTAATTTGTAGCTGCCTTGTATTGCACAGTGAATCTCAATTTAGTCGTGAATTGAACTTAGCTATGGTAAAAGGCAAACTTCAGTTTAGCAGTGGGCTAGAGTCTGAAGTCAAAACAACCACTTATTTCCCAATTCCACCAAATAATTGGTTGATTTGGAGAAGAAGAAAACAATTGTTTGAATGAATTGGTCAAAATGATGGTGGCAGCATCCCAGCAGAAGACTGGCTGCTGAGCAGGTGGCCACATCATTTCGCTTTTTTCCTGCCTTTCTCCAGGCTGCGCCCTCAGTGGCACCAGTGTGCTGTGATTATCTGATGAGACCACTGAAAACCCTGAATGGCTCGGCTGTCTCTGTTGCCAGTCTCTGCTCCTCATAGCCAAGGCTTATTATGTGTGAAAGAAAAAAACCTGCCTTAATGCGAGAGTGATCCAATTGAAAAGACAATGGCAGCTGAATTTAAATGTCTTTTCAGCTCAGTGCTTTATTTAAGGGTTTCAACTCAGAGCTTAAAAACACTGTATGTTCTTGAGCCATCCAGGAAATCATATCAGTTACAAGAAGTTTAAGTCTCTTGAGCCACTTATTTGCAGACCCATTTAATGGCGAAGATAAAAGGCTGCATTAGGCTTCTGTACTTTGTCCTTGGTGGGACTCCATCTCAATGCTCTTCAGGCATGCACATTCTTTTTGCACAGACCTATTGACTTCAGAGAGAGTTATTATTCCAAATGGGTAGATGTACAAAAGCACAATGCTTAAATATCAGGAACCGCTATCTAAGCTAATTGCCCTTCGAGTGTCAAGTAATGAAGCTGGGAAATATGGCAAAATTAGAGCTGCTGCCTACGTGATAATGTTACCCTTGGGTTAGGGTCAGATTGCTTACACTTTCCCATAAACAAACTGTTTTTCTCCTTTTACAATTTAAAATTGTATAGCACCTCTGGTAATTGTGTAAATATTCTGAATACATGTTTTGTATTAGTATTATGGGGATGGAAAGATATAAAAGACCAAGAGTCTACCTCTAAGAATTATGTCTTTCTGCTGTATGTAGCCACAGGCCCTTTTGTATATAGCCAGTACTTTCACTGTTATCTTAATGACATGAAGAAACTTTTCTTTTTTGCATTATGGCTCTTAGGACTGTGAGAATGTAGACCCATCTGGGATAGCTGACTAGCCCTCCGGTGAAAACTACTATTCACAAGTTTATGACACCATCTCTGCTAAAGTATTTCAAAGGAAATTGTAGTTAACGTACAGCCCCTTGAGAGGTCAAAATTATGAACCGTAGTAGAAATCAAAGAGATTTCAGAAAGCCTATTTGCTCCTTCTTTATCTCTCTCTTAAAATTTCCTTCTTTCTTTTCAACCTCTTCCAACCACCCTTCAACATTTCCACTTACAATGAATGATCTGAACTCTGTTGTCCCCTGTCCATGAAATCAGTTCACAGCATAACTCATTTCCTTGAAAATATGTGGAATGTTTTCCATTTGTCTTACATTAGTTATAACGTGATGCAATTCAGTGGAGAACTCACTGGCCGAAGAAGAGTACAGACAACACAGACCCACTGAGGAACCGGTGTGAGGTAAGGGGTTCTCCGTGCCAGGCTGCTAATCATGAAATATGTTCTGTGCGGTAAAAACCAGAAGAGATGGTGATTTCATCCTAGGACACGTAATAAGAAGGATGAAAACGATGCTGTAATAATTTACATTTTCTCACATCCTGTCTTAGCAAAAAGAATGGTAACAAGAAGGAAACAGGTACTCATAAATTATTGGAAGAAGTGTAAATTGATATACGTCTTACAGGCGTAAACTGATTGTGTATATTAGAATTACTCGCACGCATACGCATAGACCCAGGAATTCCTCTGCTAGCCACTATTTAGATTCATGTGTGTGTTGAATGACGCATTCAGGAAGATATTCCTTGCAATATTGACAAAGGTGGCAATCGAAGTGAACAAAGACGGGGAAATGGTAAAATAAAAGTTTGGTTCATACAGTGCTGTGCTATAATGGTCATTTTTAAAAACAAGGCAGCTCTGTATGTACTGATAGATTTGGAGCATTTCTTGCATTGATTAGTGCCACTATAATGGTATATAACACATCATCCAAAGTTTAGTTGTCTAACATAATAAGCATATGTGTAGCTCATGCATCTGTGGGCTTCTGAGTTAGGTTTCCCACGGGGTTTGCATACACATCTGCAGGTCAGCTGGACGTTAGCGAAAGCATTTGGGGCAATTTCCTTCCCTCTCACCACCAAGTGTACTCTCAGGCCCACTGCGGTGCTCATGTATTCTGCCTTGCTTGGGCTGGAGCAGGTGCCCTGTCCTGCTTCCTGTCTGAGGTTATCCGTCTGTTGTGTTACCCACCGAGTCACGCGATCCTGCAGCTGTTCCCCTGCTTGACTGCCCGTTCTGCTCTCTGGTATGTCACTCTTCACACACGTGCTGTATTGCTTCCCCTGCAGACACCTCCCTTCTGGTGCCCAACTCAACCGTTTCCCTCTGGGAAACCCTGTCACTTCTGGCCACTCTCTTCATTTCTTCACCTTCCATTCTTCAGAGGCCTCTTCTGTCAAGCTGTTGTCTCCGCAAATCCACCACTGCCGCTTTGGCCACAGCTCCAGTGGCACAGTGTAGCCGCCCTCTTACTCAGCCTCTTGGCAGCAGTGGCACAGATGGCCACTCCCCCTTTGAAACTCTCCCTTCCCTCCGCCGCTGGGAAGCCAGTCTTCTTCTCCACACAGCTCACTGGCCACTGCGATTGTTTGTTTGGTTTTGTATTTTTTTTACTATTTTATGTTCGGCAGTTTCCTGATCCTTGCACGTTGGAAAGTTCCGGGGCTCGGTCCTCAGAACTCTTCTGTTCTCAACTCATTTCCTCGATGATTTCATTCGGTCCTGTAGTTTTAAACCCCAGCGGTATGTTCGTGGACCTTTAATGCATTCAGCCATTTATCTTATTAAAAAATTTCCTTTCTGTGAGAAAATGCAGTAAATATCCCTACACACATATCTTTCCTTAGTATTGATTCTACTTCTTAGAAGTGAATAGATGAGGGGAAAGGCATATAAGTATTTCTTAATTCTCTAGCTATTGTGAATGGTCCTTAAAAAGATAGCAACATGTCACACCTCCATCAGAAATATAGGCGTGTAGCCTTTTTCTTACAGTTCTTCCAATAATAAGAATTGTTACTTCATTTTTATGTATTTGATAGGTATAAAGATGCATCATATTTTAGAAGTAAGAGGTAACAGTACATTTAATAAAGTATCAGAGTGCTGTTGCTGAAATAACCAACCACCTGTACCGCACACTATAAGAGAGGGAGAGATGAGGATGGTATTTTCTGCAGAGATTCTGGCAGAACAGCTGACCAACCCTCCCAATGTGATGAATACCGTGGCCTGGAGACTTTTGGATGTATGTGTCTATCTTAGGCAAGTATATTCACCAGCACCAAGTGGGTCCGAGGAAAACAGGGACTGGTGATAACAGTGGGAAAGCAGCATCTCACAGGGTCTTTTGTAGGCAGCAGATCAGGCTGTGGGAGCTTAACCACAGTGTCAGCTTTTCTGTCTGCTAGGCTGACGTTTGTGGCGTCAGTTCCCGTCACCTCATAATCGAGTGTGGAGCTCTGGAAATGATGGTCATATCCAACGGCAGGGGTCAAAAACTGAGGGCAAAAAGAAGGGCACGTTGCACTCCTTTAAGAACCATCTTGGAAACTGTGCACACCAATTCTGATTACAGCTCATTAGCAAGAACAAGAAATGGCTTCTGGAAGCCCAGCTAGAAATGAGGAGCTTCCTCCTGTTCGAATGAGAGGAGCAGAATACTAAGGGGATGGGAGGAAAAGTTTCTGGGACAGTTGTCATTGTGTCTCAAGGAGAAATTGCCTAAGGAAATGCTTAGTTATGATAATAATGACAAGTCTCTGAGTCTGAGTGGTTATAGAGTCTCAGATAGAAGCTGAAACAAATTAGACATGATTGTGTTCATTTCTACAAAAGTCCTAACTTGGGGTTCTCATCTGGGGATGAGTTTGCCGTTCAAGAGACATTTAACCACTTTGAGACATTTTGGCTCTCTCAGGTAGGGGATCCTACCGGCATAATCACACAGATGGCTTTACAGTTCACATTTTGCAATTCACAGAACAGTCCCCAGACAAAAGTTATCCAGTCTCAGATGATGGTAAACCTTTCCCTAAACAATTCCAACATTTTCAGCCAAACCTAAGCGGAGAGCTGCATGCACTGCCAATTTTGAGTGATTAAAATAATTAAATCTCATATTGCTTTGGCTTCAGTTGGGGCACCGAATCCCTATTTGATCCATTGTGCCAGAAATTAAGCAGCTACTTCCCAGAAACACAGCGACCTCCTTTTATTTAGAAGTTTTTATGTTGCTATGTGACAATATTGTCTATACTTATAGCATTAGCACCACCATTTGAAAATCATTTTTAACCCCTTAGGCCAGAGATGCTGAACCTTTTAGAGACAAGTGCCCAGACTGTGACCCAAAGCCCAGTTATTTATCACAAAGTGACAACACTACAACTAAACCTGAATGCTGAGGTTTTAGTTTAGAAAAAACTGCTCATACAATAACATCTTTTGTCTTAAAAGAAAAACACAAACTTGTTGCCATAGGCTCAGCACCCCTCTCTGGACCATCTGACCTCCCCACCCTGCCCTGCCCTGAGATGGGGGAAATATTCTCTTCCTTCCCTCTCAGTGTCCTCAGAGCCTTATGCAGCAAGCACATGCCAGTCTCTGAATCCCCCACGAGAGCATTCGCACCTGCAATGAAGGACAGTATTTTATTTATTGTTGTATTTCTAGTGTCTAGTGCAAAGCATGCAACCTCTCAGATGCTCGAAAATATTACTAAACACAACTGAACTCCAATTTATGCTTGAGCCTTTCTTCGTTATCTTCTCGTTTGGCACCTGTAGCAAAGATCATTTCAGCCCCTCTCAGCGGTGTGCTCCTTGTCCTGGTACTTTCTCTAACATCAGGGAGCAGGAAACTCACAGAACAGGAGCCGAGTGTCAATAACTGAGCTTCTCATACGCTCTCTCTGGGTTGGTTACTCCTTTATAGCTGTATCATAGCCAGGTTTCCAGTGTGTGTTCTAAAAACCCAGTGAGATGGTTTCTGTCATAAACAACTTTACTTATGTTCCATTCAGAAATGTTCCTGAGTTTGAACAGATCTGACCTGACATACAGGTGATAGGCTGGATGTGAGGAGGTGACGGAATTAAGGTGGAGGAGGCAGAAGGTCATGGGGGAGGGGTACTGGCAGACATGAGAGAAGGGCAAGGAAAATCTGCCTCAGAGGGGGCACGTGGCGCTAAGTCTGTATTTTGGCTGGTGGAGGAAGTTAGCTTTTGAGTGTCCACTGGCCTACAGGTTCCTACTGATGAATTCCTCTGCCTGAATGCTAGGTAAGGTGGTTTGTCTTTCTCTGAGACAGAATTCAGCACATTTCAGTTTGAGACTTTCTTGAGAACGGTTTGTATAATCTAACACCTATAAGGCAGACAAGGATCTTCTCACAGAATTATGAATGAATAAAATCAGCTCTTGGACCACTTACCCATCTTCACATTTCTTTGGGGGATTTGGGACTTAGGGTCTATTTAACAAGATGAATAGCCAGTGAATCTTTTACAAAAGTCAATAATAAAGTATCTTCTCTACTGCTGCATTGACCTCTGTTGAGGTTACTGAATGGTCATGCGTGCAAACTTAATTGACCAAGACCATCTATTAATCTGTGTATTCATTCATGCATAGTTGCATTTAATTAATATTTATTGAGCGTCTCCTAGGACTAGATGCTTATGGAGTTTGTAAGACAGTTAAAGTATGGTTCTTTTCTGATATAACCCAAGTGAGAATATAAAGCATACAAGCTGGTATGGTCATAAGACCAGTTAAGACCAGGAGCTCAGGAATGCGGTACAAAATCACTGCCAGTGAGTTCAGAAGGATAAGTAGTTTGCCAGAGGCCAGATAAAATTTTATGACACGTCGCAAACTGAGCTGCACTTTTCAGAGTGAGTTGGATTTAGACATGCATTAGGGCTTTACACGTGGTTCTTCCTGCATAGAATGCCCTATTGCCTGGCTAAATCGGCTTGGGTTTTGTATCTCCTGTTGAAGCTCGCTTCCTCAGGGAAGCCTTCTCTGATGGGCTGTGTCGGGCAACCGCTGCTGCTGCATATCATTGCGGCGCCTTATACTTTCATACAGCACTTCTCAAATGTGGAGCGTGAAGCTCCTTCAAGTAGGAGCTATATTAGTCTTGGTCACCTCTAGATCCTCAGAATCTTCAAATTTTTGGTACCAAGCAAGCACACCATAACTGTGTGTGTGTAATAAATAATGAATAAGGTGGTGGAGGGGATGAGTGGACGTACCTCAGGTCAAGGACCGGGTTACCTGAGGGAAGAGAGATGGGAATGCACGTGGCACGCTGTGGGGTTTCCGGGTGGGTGGCACAGGGTGCCTGTGTTGTACGGTAGCAGGGAGGATGGTTGAAAAGGAAGCTTAAATATCCGATGTCAGAGAAGGAGTTCAGATTTTTCTGTTGAGCACCGAAAGCCACTGAAAAGTTGGACTGTAAGGATTATATATTGAAAGTGGTATTTCAGAAGAATTAGTCTGTCTTGCACAGGTGTACTCCATGAGGGAAGTTTTGCTTTGCATTCTTTGCATTCTTAATAATGAGATGGTCTCTGTATTACAGTTCTCCAGAGAAACTAAGGATATATGTATATATTTATCAAGGGAGATTTACTAGATAGGCCGACATGACCAGAGGCTGGCTAGTCCCATATGGCCATCTGCGGGCCAGAGAGTTAGGGAGGTCACTGGCTGCTCAGTCCAAGCACCTTGAAGCCTCAGAACAAGGGTGAGGAATGATGCGGCCCCGGACTGAGGTTGAAGGCCTGGGAGTTCTCAGAAGCGTTGCTTGTGTGAGTTCAGGTTCAAAGGCTGAGGAATCTGGGCTCTAATGTCCAGGGCTAATGACAGCAGCAAAGGTGGAAACAACCTCCTAGACACCAGAAGTGCGCTTTCCTGATATTCTAAATGTCGTGCAGTCCAGTCAAGTTGTGACGATTCACCATCAGAGCCTCCCAAAAATCTGGAGTAGGGTTTGATTTTTTAGACTGACTGAATGTTTTCACCAGACAAAAAAGGCCTAACCCTTACCTCATAGGGACATGGTGATACCCATATCATGTTAGATAGACAGACACACAGGTGGATGATAGATACGTGGTAGATGATGGGTGATAAATAGATGTAGATGATATCTGCGCAGATATAAATGATAAATAGATGTAGATGGATAGACGGGTGGGTGGATGGGACTTCTTCCTTCCTATCAGATGTGTAACTCCCACACAGCTCCATTCTGTGAAGAGGTGAATTATATCAGATAGTTCTCATCTAAGAAATGGTACAAAGAAACCAGTCTCAGATTTTAGGAATAAAGCTATTTGTCCCTTCTGTGGCTTCTACTGAGATAAAATGTTTCATGAAAATGCCTCAGATTGCGGTTACACTTCCCCTTGCCCTGGTCACCTCTTCTCTTTCCTTATTTCTGGATTATATGTTGGAAACTGATTTTACTCTAGAATCCCCCAAACACTCACTCATAAAGGAATGTCTTAGATGAAAAATAGATCCAAGCGATGATTCTGAACCCCCATCACGTGGCTTCCCCCTTCCTGTGGAGTCCTCTCACTTCCTTTGGGCAAATCATCAGTCAGACTCCAAGCTCCTTGAAGGCAGGGCCCCAGTACAACTGATCTTTCCGTTCCCACCTTGGAGCGTGCAGTTTGTGCCAGGCAGCTCTTCCATAAACATAAATGAATGAGGCGTTAATACATCAGATGTTTGAATGCAGTCTGGCAGCTCATTTCTGCAAGGTAAGAAAGCCTTGTACACACTCTCTAGAAACACCTCTTCCCTTGGAATCAGGAGAGAACTGATCTTGCTGATTCTGGTGCAGAGGTAGGACCGTCTTTACGTCATGTACAAAGCGTCCCTTTGCTTATTCTTGGTGAATTTTGTTAGTTTCTTATTTCACCCTCCTCCTCTTGTATTGCTGACAGCTAATCAAAGAGACTTCTGGTTTCTGGTTTCTCTTTAGGAAGGTTTGGCTAACTGTACTTCTAGTTATCTGACCAATTTAGTACTGCCAAAAAGATCAGACTTCTTACTTGGGTGGTGGCCAGGCAGGTGCTAAAGATTCCAAGTCAGAGTTGCTGTAGGAATGAAAGGAGTAAGAAGTTCTGAAAAGCCCCATCGTGTGACCTGAGATAGTCTCTACCTATTAGGATTTCTTAAAATGACTCTGCTGCATTATGACACTTATGTAATTGCTCACGTGTGTGTGTGTGTGTGTGTGTGTGTGTGTGTGTGTGTGTGTGTGTATTACATACACAGAATAAACTCATGGATTTCATGTTTGCTGCTCATCTCACCCGGCCTTGTAAATACGATTCAGGCCATTGGAAGGGTCAGCTGAGCAATGGAGAGGAGATTAAAGTTCTACCTCCCCAATAATTAAATAAGCCTCAGTCTTCTCATTTACAAAATGCAGAGTTGGACTAGAATAGCTCCTAAGAGCACTTCTAGTATCAAATTGCATTATTCATTAGCTTGCCAGAAAATACATCATCTTCTGCCAAGTATGAACTCAGCACCCACATGTTATAGAACTCCACCCACCCCAGTGTTCCACCACCTCCCTAGCTGTAGCCTCCTCCTTCCCAAGCCTTCTCTGAGGCTTTCTTACCTACGACGGCCAGCCTGCACCTCACATATTGACTTTATCTTCTTGGCTTATGTTACCAGTGCTTTGTTTTTTGCTTTATGTAAATGTGCTTAATAACATTGGTTTCCAGTATCTTTTCCTGTCTAACTTTCATTAGGAGTGTATACTCATTAATTTTATTGTAGTCATTCCTTACACAGATTTTAAGCACGAAAGGTCTTCCAGACCTTATGTGAAACTCTGCATTTACAAAGACAGAAATATGCAATTCTTCTGCACAGTGAGCTCATGGCTCTTGGAGATCAGATCTGCAAGCTGATGTTCTCAGATCTGATGCACTTTGGACTTTATGGACACCTTCCTCCATTGAAAAGTACTAATTAGGTGATATTAGGTGTTAGTGTAAGGATGACTTTAATGTTATATATTAAAATTTTGTCTTCAGTTTCAAAACTCTTTGCTATTGTATTTACTATGCATAATGAACAAGTGGACTAGAGAACTGGACAAATAGAACAGTAACTGATTACACTGCGGTGTGATGACTATGTTCATGCCCATGAACAAGTAATTTATGCTGAAGCCCTTTTTTTTTCTTCTGTAGAAAGGAGAGACTAGATCAGAAACAACAAAGGAAAACTAGAAACGGTAGCTTTGGGTTCAGAAAATCCCCCCTTGCCATGGTGCTCTTCTACAACATTGAAAGTCCTCCACTAGGTAGGTAACAGCCTACCTACTTGCTATTTTTCATTCATTCATTCATTGTACATTTGGTATGTTCCAGGTATTGCCCTAGATGGTTGGGCTGCACCCATAAGTAAAACAAAATTTCTTGCCTTAAACTGACTGCCGCGTTAATCCCAATGTGAAGGTATAGCTTTGTGAAGTGCACTTCTCCTACTTTATGCACTGAGAGTAGGGGCCTTATCCCTTTCTCATTGGCTTGGGAGTAAGCAGCCACCGGCACTCAGGGATCCCTAGCAAGCTTCGGGAGGGAAAGCTCTGGGCAGTGAGGAGGTAGCTTAGGAATCTGCTCCAAGTGGTCCATGTGATTACTGAAAGGTCTCCATTCTGAACCCCAATATTGCTATTCTGAAGCAGTTTGGGGAGAGTTCCTTGCAGGAGCTTCATTTCTCTAGGATTTTCATGTTAAAAATACCTGTTGGGAATGGATGTAATTATTACAGCATAAATATTTTGCTTTAAAATAGCACTCCTGTCTCCATTTACATTTTTATGAAAACATGAATGACATTTTATTTTCAAGGTACCATGTGGAGGCCTCCAAATTTTGTACATGGGAGAAAGCAAAAGAACACCAAATGTTCTGTGTTTGAAAGGAAACTCAAAGTACAGCTAATCCAAGTAATACCACATGTGCATTTATCACAAGTAAGAGCTACAAAGAAGACCTTTCAACTGAAGACTGATTACAATATTAGAAGTGGTTCGAGGTGTGGGCCATTGTTTCTTGATTATCTTTGTTCTTGCTGTTCTTTTAAACTTAATGGATCTTCAAGCGAATTTGGCATTATTTTCCTATTAGTTTAAACTCTGGGATAGCTGACTGCATCGTTTCTTAAGCTCTAAAGGAAATTGTTCCCTGTGGAAAGGAAGGAAAATATCAGATACTACCTTGTTGAGAAATCTGCTTTCAAGATTTCTTCTTTCAGGAGTTCATGTGTAGAGACCATCTGGGTGGAGTGCAACTGCTAGGAAAGGCTGAGGTGCTACCAGATACCACTCAAGCCTTTACTGTTTCCACTTCTCAGTAGGAATTTATATATTCTATTTCCTCTGGATTAATTACTCATAGTTTTGAGTTGTAGACTGATGAAATTTAAGGAAAAGATAGTCATTGTTTGTTGGCTGTATTGACTGTTATAGGACCCAAAATCACGCTTTAAAAAAATGCTACTTATGCCCAATATTTCTTCTTTATTGTAAGAGTCTTATGAACAATTAGCAGACTTTTAAATACAGAAAACTCCCATGAAGCTTGTAACTTGAACTGCAGTGTGGATGGATAGGGGTTCTGACCATGAAATAACAAAACCTGTATAATTGGCTCTTAATTGTGATTCATTTCCATGATTCTCTCTTTCACACTGACACCTTATTCTACATAGGATGATTAATTATAGATTGACAATGAAATAAATAGGGTTTTACATGCTCCATGCTGAAAGAAATTAGTCATTGCCTTAGTGAGCCTAAATCACCTAAACATGAGGCATATGCTTCTACTCTGGTCTGTAGTTTTGTTTCAGATGAGTGTTAGCTAAGGCCTGGGGGACATTGGAATAAAATTTTCTTAATTCTTCTTAACCCATTCAGTTTAGTAGCAGAAAAGAAAGCAAAGTCTGTCAACACTGATGAGGAAAAGAGCCCTTGTTACTATCATTTAGCTGCTAAGATTCTTCTGTCAAGGGCTCCCACAGAACCTTGGGTGCTGCCTGCAGGTCACAGGAGCACACAGGGGGCCAGGGTCAGGCCCAGCAAACTTCACCACCCAACACAGGGGAGCAGAGGTGACAGCAAACTTTCAATGCACTTGACATTGGGTAGGGTGCAGAGTTGTTAGAAGGGTTTAAAGTGGTTCAGAACAGAATGCTTGGTACACCTCTTCACTCCCTCTCTAAGGAGAAGCCATAAAAGTGACCGGAGCCTCATTTCCAATAGTTAGAGCCCAGGGTCGTGTAGACATAAATATTTTAGATTTGCTCCATGTAATGAGTTTGTCATGAATATCAAGACTGAAGGACTGGGAATGCAGAACTACGCTGAATCCTGTCACCAAGGAGATCTCAAAAACTGGTATAACTGCTTCTGACAAGAAGATCGATTTTGAAGCCCTTTGAAAACCATGTGAAATGAAGAAGAAAAAACCTATCTAAAGCAATGTGTCTTACAAAACATCAGATGTGATAACAGAAAGAATTTACATGTCATGTAGCAAAATAAGATAGGTACAGATATGGACATGAATCCCATTCCAATCCCGCACACTGCTTCATCAGACAGAAAGTATCTGAGACACCTCTCTCCACTCCGTCATGACTCTCCCTGCGTAGAAAGAAAGTCTCAGAATTGGGACAAACAAGTCTGCTTATTTCACTGATTCCTGAGACACAACTGAATTTGATTCCAGATGCTAAATTTTGTCTTCAAAGCCCTGAATGAATTAAGTCTAGGCTATCTTTCAAGGGAATAATAATAAAGTGACAGTTTTATAGACTGTAAACTTACTCAGAAAAGCTTTCCAGGAGGACTGATGGTACCATGATTTTTGAATCAAGAGAGTATGACAAGGCTTACACATAATTAACTGTCCTGACAATAACCACAAACAAAATATTATTATTATGTTTATTGTCTCTTTGATTCCCAGGTAATAATTTATAAACAAGTGTCCTTGACTTTGCTTCCACATAGACATTAAAGAAAACTGTCTACCAGAATGCCAATCATTTTTCCCCAGTAAAAACCTGTAGTTCAGCAAGATTAACTCAAGGTGTCTTCTTTACAATGAGATCAAGTAAATCTAGCATCTCAACTGACCTTTACAGAGAGAACTATTTCAATTTGTGATAATTGCACCTTGGTTGTCTGAATAAAAATCTATAATGTATAGACAGAACATGTGATTGCTGCATGTATCACCTTATAATTTAATCATTATAATTTAATTATCAATTCCAATATTGATTAGGGTCTGGTCAATTTTATGGGTGTGTTAAATGACATTATATGTTCATTAATTCTTCCACATTTCCAGTCAGTGTTGGAAAACATGGGGTAGATTTTACTACTTACCTAATATAATATTTTAAGGGAATCTTAATACTTGTAAGTACAAGTACAGCAACAATCCACTGTACACAATTCTAATTCTTAAATTTTCTGAAAACTATAACTGGTTTGGTGGCAAAGCTTTAACTAACTTGAAATGATTTGGCAGCACCATCTAGTATAAACTGACATGGGATATTTATGTTCTTTATTCATTTGTTGTGAACATTAATACATATTTCTATAGAAATATTTCTATAGAAGTATCAATGTATTTGATTACAGGGCACTGCATTGGACCTGCCATAAAATCTAAAAAACAGATACTGTGATGTCTTCCAAAAATCTAAACAGTTCTGAATGAGAAAATATATCTGGTTTGAGAGTCTTATTAAGGGATTGTGAGGTCTTCACCTGCTACTAAGCATCAATCTCAGTATTCAATCTACGCTAAGTATACAAAACATTACTTTATTTCAATTAAACTAACTGAAAGCTGAGCCTGAGGTCCCCAAAGATTTAAGTCACACTTGGGAGCCTTGTCCTCTGCAGGTAACTCCAGTCAGAGGAGACATCCATGGTGCTCACAGATCAGGAGAAGGTCTTCTAATCTCTGCTTCATCATGGACAACATGTAGTTTTCCCTAGGACAGCCAAGTCATCCTGCTTTGCCCAGAGTTTTCCGGGTTTCAGCACAGCTTTGGACCATCCCAAAACCCAGATGGTTGGTCACTCCAGGCTTTCCATAAGCCTGCAGTGATCCAAGAAGGTTTACCAACTCTGCATTTTAGGCAGCATCTTGTTCCCTCGAGGGCCACCGTGCAGCTTGGAAGTCTGTTGTTTCCTTGGACATACATGAGGAAGGGTTCTAAATCTCAGAGGCTCATGGGCTCCCCGGATCTCTCCCTCCTTCATCTTGTCTTGTCTTCAAAAGAATTCACCCTCTGCCTGCCCTCATCAAGACACTTCCAATTTTTTCTTGTGCGAACTTACGTTTCACAAACAAGAGAAAAAAATGCTCAATTCAAGTGGCATCTACTTCCCTTCCAGCAAAAGTATGAGGCACAGAAACTCAAAGATTCAACTTAAAACACTGGAAGAGAAATACAAGGAAAGCAATTCCAGAGGCTGTGGAGGCTTAACGGGCTGGAGAGATGCCTCAGTAGGAAGGCCCTGGGTTCTTCTCAGGACCATACTCATCCCCCAAAGTCCAGATTAAGGCATTAATGACCTGGTCTGGTGCACACAGGTCTGTGTTACAAAGGTCCCCTTCTTTATGAGTTTGACAGTTCTTTTAAGGAAGTGCCTTTCTTCTGATAAACTTTTGTGATGGTCATGCTAACGCCTTCATCCCTTTATTTGTTTTAAACTGTACAGAGTCCTTTCTCAAACAATATCTCAGTGTAGGACAGGCCTTATGAAAGTCAAAGGTTGTCACCACTGGCATCCTTCAGTCAATGCTTTCTCTTTTTTGGCAACTCCACACAAAATTTCTAAAACCTTGAAAGTCAAATATCGCTATCTAAATTGCTGGTTTGGTTTCCTAGAGGTTTTTTTTTTTCTGTTTAAAAATCTTTTGAATGAGTCTGTAAGAATTGACATCCTGACATCTATTTATTTGGCACTATATAGTAGATGAAAAAATGAAAATAAAACCATACTGTCCTTCTATTCTTATGAAGACAACAAAATCTTAAAATAAGCCACATACACTAATACACAGTTCAGAGGAATGTCCCCCAGGCACAGAATGTGGTGGCAGAGTGGGATTCCATGATCTGAAAGGAAGTATACTGGTGCGTGGATGAGATGGCAAACCAACACTGACCACCATGGTTTTCTTCCTCAAGAGTCTCAAATTTGTTCAGCTCCTAACCCTCCCCGACGAAGCTCAGGAGACTTGGTTTCCAGAAGTGGACCTCATAGGTCTAAATCCAGTATCATCCCTCTTCCCAAGAGCTAGAGTTGACATGTGACCCAGACAACAGGAAAGGCTTGCTGGAAGCTTCTGGAAAAGCTCTTTCACATATAGGAAAAGAGCTATCCAAACGCTATTGACAGACATTTTACAGTTCCCAAAGAGCCTGTCCAAATGGTACTGATCGTAGAAGAGAGACAGAGGCCCAGATCCTTGCTAAGGTTATTGCACACCTGGAGCAGCCAATTCTAAGGCCAACCCTCCTTTGCGTTTTGTGTAAACTCACACTTGTCCTAATTCTTCCAGCAAGGTGGAGCTGGCGTTCTGTTCTTTGCAGCCAAAAGCGTCTTAACTCATGCAGAGACGCATTCCTGCTCCACATTTGTCTTTCACAAATGAAGAAGTAAAGGTGCAGAGAAGCCAGGCAGAGCAGTAAGGTCTCACGACAACGAATAAGTGCCGATGTAAATGCCTCAGATTAGCTGTAAACTAAGTTACAGAGATGGCTTTCAACATGCATTGGATAGCAGATTTATAGCAAAATGTGGGCTTGGTCAATTACAGGAAACTGTAAACGTTAGTCATCAGAGTTTACTCAGTAAGGAACCTCTGATAAATTGTAAGGGAGCCTATTGGAGTCTTGGAGTTTCATTTCAGAAATTCCTTGTTCCCAGAACTGTGTCTACCAAGCTCAGGTACAAAGAATCAGGATCCTAGGTTAGCCCTCTCTTTCTGTCTCTCTGCCGTTTTGGAATGTGTTACTAGATGTGCACACCAATGTGCGTTTAAGAGTTCGTGCATATTGTTATGACATTTAGATTGTTCGGAGTTTTTGCTGTTATAACCAGTAGAAGTGCAAATACCATTAAAGTTGAAATCTTACAGAAGCAGCAATAGTGTTGCACAGTAGTAGTGCTGCTGCTTTGGTGCATATTTACGTTCTTTTAGAAAACACGTATTTGTGCAATGTATAACATCACACACGCACGCTGGAATGGCAAACCACTTTACCTTAAGCCAAGAGCCAGGGCTGGAAGCCAACCTCTCCTCTTTGTCTCCACGGTCTCCTTTCTCTCCCCAGGACCCTACCTTGGTTCTTCAAGAACGTTAGAATGCAGGTGCTCACGAAGCAGAAATCAGCAGCCCAGACTGGAGAGACTTTGACCTCAAAGGCGCTCAGATCACCAGGCATGGGATGCTTTTCTCTACGGTGTCTGTCTTCAGATCTGAAGTTTCTAAGAAGTTGCAAATGCCTTAGAGAGACACAAAGCCAGCCGTGGTCTCTGGGGGTGTAGGGGTTCTGCTTCCCTTGGCTTCTGTTCTCTCATTCCCGCAGAGTCTGCTCTTACTTGCTCACTATACCCAGCGTGTGAGAGCCGCAGCCCAGGCTGGGCAAGGGAAGGGCGAGTGCTGTGCCCCCCGACCCTGCCTTGGCCTGCGGGTCTCGGAGTACCGTTCTGTGTTTTACCTCCACAGCTCCGCTGCACCTCCGTCTCTGCACTCGCTGATGGCCCTCCACAGTAGTTCAGGCTGATAGTGAGAGTCCCTGTGAGAAAAATAGGAAAGGGAGGCAGTAAGCCCTCGCTCCCCGAAACCACAGACAGTCACTTGGTGTCACAGTGCAGTCCGTCCGAGAGCCCAGCGCTCAGGGTGTGGCTTACAACGCTGCTTTCCACCTGTCTTTGGGACCTGTTCACTCCCTCATCATCCACATCTTCAAAATCTTCAGTGTTGATAAATCCATAATTTTAATTAAAACTTGCTTTCTGCATGACTTCACAACCTATTTCTTTTTGTTTTCTTTTCTGTTTTAGTTTGTAATAATATGCAGAGAGTAACCTGGATGTGTGTGGAGGGAGAGTGTGTTCCTTTTAAGGCGGTTCCTGGAACTGTGTTGCACTAAAAAAAAGAAACGATGGCTACTTTTCCCTGACAGAGCCCAAGACTTTTCCTGGAACCCCTAAAACAAGGCGTCCTCCGTGAGGGGCACGGCTGAATCAGAAGCACCAGTGCCTGTTGACCCCCTATCTCCAGCACTCAGAAAACAGCGCTAAAGGTACCTCCTGCCTCCTGTCTACGTGGTTCCTGCCCTTAGGTTTTATGGTGACCATGACAGAGAACAGAGAGAAGGAGGTGTACTGTGGCAACCACCATCAAGAAACAGGCTTCACCAAAGCTGTCAATCAGAAAGAAATCACGTAAATCCTGGAGGTGGGTTCATTGCTTCAAACACACACACCACACACACACACACACACACACACACACACACACACACACAGTAAAACCTCTGCCAGTGTTCCACAAGGAAAGCAAACATTTCTAATCAATTTTAACTTGATAAACGAGCAAGTTCTTGCCATATGAGTATGTGATGCTGACCATTATATTACAGCTGAACCAACGGTTTTTCTCTTTCTGTCTCTTTGTCTCTCTGTCTCTGTCTCTCTCTCTGAGATTGTGGGTGACCGTGTCCAAACAGTAAGAAGTTATGGAGGAGATCTTCTCTGCAGAGGAGGTGAAGAACAAGGGGAAGAATCCTTCACTTCAGATGAGATTAGGGAGATGTGTAAAATGTAGGAAACAAAGCAAAATTTTGTAGAAAAGTACCACTCAAATAAGGTTCTAGCAGTGGGAGAGAGGAGTCTGTTTAATTACAATGAAATGTTACATTTCCATCAAATCTTCAAAAGGAAGCAGTTCCGCTAAAAGAAAAACATACTACTGAGCCAATACACGGCAGCGATTTCACGCATGACAGTGAAAGCTGTCCTACACGGTAAGCCTGGTCTCGCTTGTCCCCCTCACACCAGCCACAAAGATTTGCAAAGGTAAGTGTAGGTTAGCTTGTTTATTTATCTCTCTATTTGGTAGAGTATCACTGTATTGTCATCGTTTTATATGAATATTTTGGGTTGTGGGATGACTCCTCTGCATTTCCACTATTTTTTATGGGGAAATTTGCACTGATATGCTAGTGCTCTGGATTAAAAGTGAGTTTCTGCAATGAATTATGCTTATAAGCCAAGGTCTGACCATAGATATATAGCTTTGCTATATAGTGTATGTGGGTGGGTGTGTTCTTTTTTAATCTATTTATGTCAAATAGATAATGCTGCTTACACTTTCTTCTTGTATTTGAGTGGTCACTTTTTGGAACACTATATCAAAATTGTATTTCTATATTATGGTTGTGTCATATTTATTGAACTCCTTTGCTATTGTACTGATATCTTCAATTAATGATCATAGGACTTTAATACTTTGAATTTTGATAAAAATCAGATTACCTCAGTTATCATTCATTGATGTATTCATCTGTTCAGAAGTTCACTGAGCACCTAAGGTATACCATATCTTTTGTTAGAGGCAGGAATATCAGAAGGACAAGTTCCTCTGAGCTGAATGGATTGTAGCCAAGATGGAGAGATAGTTCAGTAAACCAATAATTGCTGTCATTGCTGAGATATGGATAACAGAAGATGCCATAACTACAGAGATTAGATGTTCAATATAAGCCTAAAATTAAGGACTAGTGAAGAGACAGTGTCAGAGGAAGCCACCTGTAGGGAAGCTTAGAACTGAAGGATCACAGTACATTCCAG
This sequence comes from Dinomys branickii, assembly GCA_004027595.1. Taxonomy (NCBI): domain Eukaryota; kingdom Metazoa; phylum Chordata; class Mammalia; order Rodentia; family Dinomyidae; genus Dinomys; species Dinomys branickii. The sequence continues at coordinate 31,840 of PVLD010013090.1, read as the reverse complement.
GGAGTTGCAAGAATTGTGCAGTCGTCCAGATGCAAGTTTCATGCGGCAATCCTGGAAGAATCTATGGGTCAGAGGACAAGGAGTTCAAGCTTCGATCTGAAAGTTATGGGGAGTCGCTGAGGTTTTACATAGACAGGGAAAAGAGGATGGGTAAGAAGATGATAATTTTAAATAACTTAAGAAAAAAAGTTGGTAAAAGATAAAAACAGAAAAGCATCTGACTATAAATCAGTTCTCAGCATAGAGAGGGGGATTAAGAGATTAGAAAAAGAAACGATATCAAATTTAGAAATGAACAAGACACCAAATTATTAACAGGTAATTAAAAAGGTAATGAAGTTGTTGATATGTATAGTATTCTAGCCAAAATCACGTTGATGAATTTTAATTCTTAACAAATATATTTTAAGCATCCATAGGATGAGACTGTGTCAAAAAAATTAAGAACCCTCTGAGTGATCCCTCTAATTATGCCACACAAACTGGCTAACACAGCAACTGGGTTTTGTTTTTGTGTTCACCCCCAGAGTACCTGTTGTTAAACATTTGTCAGTACACTGCCGGTCTGCTCCCTACGTTGAGGGAACTAGGAATTAATGAAAACATTCACAAATTAATTATTCCCCAAGACACCAGATTGCTTCCTTGTCTCCTCCCGACCCTCTCAGGTCCTAAGGCCTTTGCCACTGTCAAGGTTATCCGTATTTCAAAAAATGAACCGTACTTTGGCAAGTGGGTTTTAAAAAAAAGTAAAAGTACACAGAGACGGGTCCTATGACTTTTGCGCCTCACCCTGATGACTGGTGGTGGTGGCAACGCTCCATTTTAAAGGCTCTTTCCCACAGCTGAGAGGGACCTGAAGCAAGTGGGCCTCTGCTCATCAGAGGCCTGCGGTAACCAGTGACTCACAGGAAAGCCGTCCGGCCTGTTTGGCCAGTTCTTAGATTGTTTGCGGGTCATTAATAGCTTTGGAGCTGAAGTCTTCTCTGATCACCTGAAGTTCCTTTCTGCCATAAGCGTCAAAGAGAGGTGTTTACTGCCATTTTGGAATCACTGAAGATTTTCTCTTTCCATAAAGACATTTAATAGAGGCCGGATTCGTCTCTCTCTCTCCTTTCTTTCCTTCCTTCCTTCCTTCTTTCCTTTCTTTCTTTCTTTCTTTCTTTCTTTCTTTCTTTCTTTCTTTCTTTCTTTCTTTCCTTCCTTCCTTCCTTCCTTCCTTCTTTCTTTCTTTCTTTCTTTCTTTCTTTCTTTCTTTCTTTCCTTCTTTCCTTCTTTCTTTCTTTCTTTCTTTCTTTCTTTCTTTCTTTCTTTCTTTCGTGTCATGATCATGCCACAGATACACCGGAAGCCCATAAGTTCCAGAGCCAAAAGAAAACAACAGGTCTTTGATCAGGCTGTGTCTCCAGCGGGGCAGGAGGTCACCACAGCAGGGAAGCAGCCTGGCTGCACCTGGCCCTTTCACTCTCCTCAGGTGGGCAGGAGGCTGTGTGGTTTGGAACTGGAGAGCAGAGTTGACTCATCCAACCCTGCCTGGGCACCTGCAGTTTAAGGAAAGATACAGTAGTGGCTTCACAGGTTCTGTTTTTTGTTTTCTAATGAGAGAGAGAGAGAGAGGGAGAGAAGAAGAAGAAGAAGAAGAAGGAAGGAGGGAGGGAGGGAGGGAGGGAGGGAGGGAGAAAAGATTGAAAATTCCGCACAACTGTGTAAGGGCAGGAAATGCTAGACACATCCATGATGTAGGTGGGAAGAGGCAGGAGCTGAAAGAGCAGAGCTGGCTGGTAGCAGGTTCTAGGGTCACATAGATCTCACTCTTTCACACAAACAGAGCACCAGGGCCCATTGATGGGCACAGGAAAATGAGTCGAGTCTGGCCTTTGGGGTGCTGTCCTCAACACCACTAGCGTTCAGTTTCCTCATAATGCATCACTAAATATCAGCTATGGTGACTTCTCCACCCCCAGTTAACCCTTCTGAGGGAAATCCCTCTCTGCCCGTGGAGGGATCATGTGAACACAGTTTGAATTTAAAACATCTCACTGACTTCTTTCCTGGGGAGGGAATGGAGAAAGAATGTTAGCACTAATCAGCTTTTGTTAATTATTTATTTATTTGGTACCAGGAATAGATCTCAGGACCTCGCACTGGCCAGGCAGGTGCTGTACCGCTGAGCTACATCCCCACCTCAGCTTTTGTCCTTAACCAGTAACTTCACTGTTGCTTGAGCAGCTATATACTCTGCCATGTCCTAGGTTGAGTAATTTCTAAGGCCTAGGACTTTTATCACTAGAATTGGGAGAGTTCCTGGCAAACTGGAATGAGTTAGTTACCCTAATTGTAGCAGGATTTGATTAGGTACAAAATGGGTAACAGATGCAGTAAGAACTGTTGAAGGTTGAAATCAGCAATGTAGCGGTGGCTTGATGTTCTGTACAATTCTGTATTTTATAATCCACACACACTATCTTATCTTATAACAAATTTAAGAAGGCAGAGAGGTGTAATTATCACTTTACACTGATGGAAAAATTGAGCTACAAAGATTAAGTGGCTAGCCCAATGACACAGAGCTGGTTAGTGACAAAAGACTTGGGTGTTGCCTCCGGCTCATGGTGAAGTAAGACAGCTTGCATTTATTTGAATGGCTGAGGCACAGGGTTCCTTCCTCTGTGATCCCTCTAGTGCAAACAGAACGAAATCACTTTTTTCTCATTAATTAGCTTTTTCTGTCATGCTGCTCTGTTGTAGAACCACAATCTTGCATTTAAGAATTAAATAGAAATGAATGACCATTATCCCCTCAACTACCCACCAACAGGAAGCACTGAAGCTCAGATGTGGGTTGTGGGCCCCATGCATGACAAACTAAAGCAGTGTGGCCAAAGATCATATTTCCATGACCTGTGATATGGTTCCTGGCGGGAGAAAGTGATACAGGAAAATAAATCCCCCAACCTGAATGATATCAGACGAGTTCGTGTTCTCTAAAACCGAAGAATGAATTTTAGGAACAACAGAGGTTAAGAGCAGAATATATTTATTGAGAGAAAGAAAGCTTCTATCCAAGAGAGGGACAGAAGGGGGGCCCGAGTGGGTTACCCCCCAACTCTGTCTTTTTTAGGGACTTTTATAGGGAAAAACCATGAGGTGAGGCGGGTCCAAGGTAGGGGAAATGGACAAAACTATGGTCCACCAATAAGATTACAGGTATAATTGTCCAGGTAAGACTGAGTGGACTGGGATCAAATGGGGAAGCGAGTCACGCAGCAAGCGGGCATGAGTGCAGATCAGGGGCCCTTCCTGTGGGGGTTGGTCGGGCTAGCGACTCTTCCTGGCTTTTAGAAGGTGGCTGTTACTTATTTAGAATATCAATCCCTGACATTTACACCTAGGGAGGTAAGTGGGTGCATTTGTTTAGCCCCTTTTCTCTTAAGGTCTGGCCCACATGTATCTTTTATGTTGGCTCCTTCGAGGGCCCGGCCCTGTCTGACTGCCTATAATATTTCTATCTAACTCAGCCGCCTACAACAAAAGAACTGAAGACGCCTGCCACTAGTCCAACAGAGAAAGCCAAGTGGAAGGCTGAGAAAACAAGAAAGTGAATGAGCCATGTAATTCAGTCAAGGCAGCGGCCGGAAATGACCAACAGTGAGGGCCCTATCCAGAACTGTGGAGGTATACACAGTCCTCCAGCATGAGACATGGCTCAGCACTGAAGGCCGCATTTAAAATTGTCCTTCAGACCATGACAGCCTCAAGTATGGCTATGACATGGGTAACTTGATGTCAGGTAGAGTGAAAGCCCTTTTTAAAATTAGAAAAGCCACAACCAAGCCCAAACCAACATTTCCTTTTTTTTTTTTTTCCAGTGTCAGTCACAGCAGTATGAATATCTGTGGAAAAAATCCTAAAGCTACCGTTTCATTTCAAGAAATTCAGGCAGCATTTGGTTTACTAAATAGCTTATGTTTGTCAACTATAAATTCAAGTTGGTATACTATCTCTTAAACCAAGAGAAACCATTTGCTACAATATGATATCAATATAATCTACAGTAGAATTGAAATAACTTTATGCTGGTGGGAAAAAGTCTCCAGGTTTTGGTAGAAGCACTACGGGATGTGGTGCGCATGGAGCAGAGGGCCTCAGGCTTTGCCCTCAGGTAGATTGAAGTTCAAGACTCAGGGGTTCTGGTGTGAGATCTTGGGCATGAAGTCTCATTTTTTATCTGAAAATTTAGTGTAATCATCGATATACTCCACAGGTGTACTGTACTCTACAAGTGGGGTGGTGTATGCGGAGCGTCGGGATGGAGCCTGGGATGAGGTAGCGCCCTATCCAGGGCCGTTCCCTGTCCTCCTGCTCTTTCAACGGGTGCCGCACCACTTACTACCCTCCGGCCCCTCCCTTCCTCAATCCGGAAGGAGGGCTGTCTGCTCCAGCCCTTCTGCCTGTTGTCCCAGAGCACAGCAGATAGAATAGGGAAAATAAAAATGTTTCAAAGGCTGTAAAATCAGGCTTCCTTAGTTACAGTCCCTAACACACCTGAGATGATGTCTAGGAAGGTCCTGCCATTATCCAACACCGCCTCTTCCGTGCCAGGAAGGGTTCAGCCATAGTATTTGTGTTACATAGTGTAATACTTAAACTCTTTTCAAGCCATTGAAATAGGCTTAGAGTACAGAAAAATATCTCCAGTGCATTTTAGGAAAAGCTATAAGGACCCTTTATTTGTTTATATAAAGTTAATGACACACATAGCCACATTAAGCTGTATATGCAATAGATTGTCAACTCAGACATCCTGGCCCTTGCTCTTGGGTAGTGCCCACTAGATGTCACAATTAAAACATTGCCCCACAGACAGAAAGCTCTGAGCGCATTTGGCAAAATAGCTCTAAAAGTCTCCAGAAGGGTACCTAGCTTTAAAAAGGAATAGTCTTCTTCCTTCAAACGTTTTTCTTTAGGTTCTAGAGTTATCAAGACATTTTACATTTGGTATCGTGTTTTTCTGGCAAATGTATAGGTGGAGAAGTAAATTCTGATGGATCGTGTGGCTTTGGAAAGGAGTCTGTGATAGCTAATTATGCTGTCAATTTAAATAGGAAATAGCTAGCAGGTTAGCTTAGCACTGCTCTAGGTGAGTCTGGATGCTTTACGGACCACAGAAGACTCACTCTGGGTACGCGTGGCACCAGTAGATAGGCTTGCAACCAGATGGAGTCAAAACGGAAAGGGGAAGAGCCTTGCTTTGTGCTTCTTCTGAGGAGCGTCAGTCTTTCCCATCACCTTTGGATGTCCATGTCCACGCCTTGAGTGCAGACTCCAGTACAGACTCCAGCCTTTCAGCAAAGGCCCTTTGGGTTCCTGACACGGACTCGCAGACTCTGCAGTGAGCTCTAGGCCTTCAACTTTTGATTGGATCCTCCAGCTCTGCAGTGCAGAGACCGCCCTTTTGCACTCTTCCACCCTTACCTTGAAGGTGGCCACTCTAAGCCTATCTTGTAAATCTTTCATACCCTAATTTACGTATGACATTACATATTTATATTAAATCTGTCCCTCTAGTGAACCCTAACTGGTACAGAGCCTAAGGAAACAGCATTTATTCTAAGTTACCTAAATGTCTCATTGCGTAAGTAATGCGCATATTATTTCAGTCATTAGGAAACCACATGAATGCAGGTCAGGCAGGGTTAGGTGGCTTGTCTTCTCTCGTCAGCTCTGTGGGGCAGTGATTTCATTTTAAAATTAATGTTAATGTTGCAATCAGTTATGAATATTCTTGTTAAACATTAGAAATGAAAATGTTGTCTTCCACAAAACCTGCAATATAGAAATTGTATGTGAATTATATTTCAAGTGCTTTAATCATGATAAAAAAACCTCAAAATGTTTAGATATAAAAATATTCCTATTTATTCAGCTATAGAAATGGCTGAAGATCTCAGAATTTTAAAGGTTTTTTTGGATATTCTGTTTGTAGCTGCACTAGAAATCAGCACCTGCAGGGATGGATGCACATTCCTATATTTTCCATGTGGGAGTATTTTCTGATCTTTCCCTAAAAACCATGTATGACAATAAGTAGGAAGTTGGAAAAGATAAGATTCAAAGTAGAGTTGAATTGAATAAAAGTATGGATTAATTTCTACTTAAGTTCTCAAAATATTAATAATCCAATGCAAAGCTGGTTTTGTTGTTAATCACTTTCATTATGGTTAGAAATAATGCATTTTAGGAATAAAAAACATTTTGGTATTTTGTTTTAGCAATTTGAGCAGATTAATACATCTAATAAAGGGAATATGGATTTACCTGCTATTGCTAAGAAGGAATAATTGCGTGTCACTGACCCTAAATGAAATGGGATGCCTTCTTAAAAATGTAACTTGTGCATGTATTCAGTTGTTCATACTTTGTTCTGTTTTGCTCCTGGGTCATCTTTGGGAGCGTTATGCCTGTTTTCATGAATATGGCTTCATCTGCTGAAAGAGAAGAGATGCAACCCCTTTAGGGGGAATCAGGCCCAATGTCAACAATAGAGAACAATAGAGAAGCCCAATGTCAACAGTAGAGAAAATGAAGCCAGGCTTTCTGCCGAGAGTGTTTGGGACCCCAACAGACTGTGGAAGACTTTGTGGATGAGGGTCTGAAAATGAGTAGATTCCCAGCCTTATTCTTGGTATTTAGACCCTCATGGAGATAAAAGGGACACTGGGAGGAGTCTTTAAATGGTAGACCATTAAGTCATTCTGGCAGCACGCTTGGAACAACCACTGCTTTCAAGGCTGGCTGAAAATTAAACTCTGGGCCTGGGAACTCAAATCAGGGGTCCAGGACTAAGCTTTGATATGAGGAAGAAAATCAGCTTCATTCAAAGATTCAAAATGGCAGAAGCAGCATTCTCAAGGGCAGAGCTCCCAGCTTCCGTCCCCCACCAGAGACCTGCTCCAGAAACATTTCTTATTGCCCATTAGATCTTACAGGACGAATTCTCTTCCCTGACATCACATCCAGGGAAAGGCTATGGCAGTAAATGTCTGGTCTCTGCTTGGATGGGAAGGTCAGTCTGACCCTTCCCTAGACTACATAAGTTCCTGGGGTTTTCTGACATTGAAGAGGAAGGGTAGTTTCAAAGAGACTGAAATGCTTGATAATCTGGCATGTGGTTTTCAAGTTGATTTTAAATTTTAATTTAGAAAATAAAAGTAATGTATATATCCTTGCAGTAGACAAGTGTGATTGACTGCCTGGCATGACGGTGGCAGTGTACCACATTAGTTCTAAATATGTGCCCTGTGGGACCCTTGAGGCCATACAGATGGTGGTTTAGAAAGAAATCCAGGTCTCTGTGTGTCTTTTCAAGGGAATCAAGGAAGAATTTCTTTCCTGAATGGTTAACATGCAGTTGAATATAAAACTAAATGTGACTGAAAATGACAAAACTCCTTTCTGTATTTGATCTATTTGGAAATATCTTTTAATTCCTCTCCCAAGCTACCTTCACAAGTAAAATAAATGAGAGAAACATGTAAGATCTAACTTTGCAAAAGAAGAGTTTTAATTTTATCCCCCATTTGAGAATCTCTGTGAAAATGAAATAGCTGATAACAAATCTCAGGTTGATAACGTGGTGGACAAACAAGCATAAATTGTAGATACTAAAAGACCAGATTAATGCACTCAGTTAAGTTTTTTAGGATGAAAATCAATGTGTTTTCTGCTACTAAATACTTTAAAGTTGATTTTTTTCTTACATTCATAATTCTGTGTGAAGAATCTTTTTCTAGATTTCTTATCTTTCAGATTCTACAATAATTTCAAATAAAAAAGATTGAATTTTACATGCAATTTCTCTCAAGCTGTTTGGCTTTGCTTCTCTTCACTCTCCTTTCATTCTACACTTAAGTCCCATCTGCACACCAACCATTTTCAAGAACGTTTCTCAAGTGAACCCACGGGCATTCTGGTATATTCTTGAAGATCCAGTGCGAGAGGTACATGGATTTCATTACACAATGAGTCTTCTAAAGCCAAAAATTATGCACTTCTTATGCTTTCGTGATTCTTTGCCCAAATAAAAACCAAACAAAACCCTATTCATATTAAATTAATAGCTAGAAAAATAAAAGGATGAATACTTTGTTGGGTTTTTTGTTACCAGTTTTAATTTTCCGCACTTTGCATAGAAGAAGGTGTGGTGGATTAAAGAATGGTCAACTTGGTAACGCCTAGGGGAACTGACTCAGCGTGTTCAGGGTGCGGAGGGACCGCCTCAGGACGGTTGCCAACAGCATGACAAGAGAACTGGAGGGGGAGGTGGTGCGCTGTTGACCCTCCTGGAGAAGCTCGTCACGCTGGCTTTCCTGATATAAACTCAGCTGTTCCCATGTTGGAGGAGCTCAGGTGCTGGCCATCAGGCTGACAATGTCTGGGTTCTCTTCTGGGAAGCTCTGATCCTTAACTTGAGCATCGCTTTCTGGCTCCAGTGCAGATCCCCCAGCCTCTGTCACAGCTCCTTCATCCCCCTGGTGAGGCTTTCTAGCCTCTATGGGCCCTCACAGAGTAGATCCTCGATACAGACTTGCATGAGAAGTTGCTAGGGGCTCTAGGTCTTCAGCAGGGCATTGCTGTGGGATCCAGGCCTTCAGCTGGATTCTTTGGGTCTCTAGTGCATGCACAGATCTCCTGCACTTTTCTGCATTTGACTTTTTAGGTGAATACTATAAAATAATCCATTAAATTGTGTGTCCTGTATTAAACATATCCCTTGAAAACCCTGACTACAACAGAAGACATGTAGAAAATATTCTTACACTTGTACCCTGAATAGTTGAGGTAATCTATCTTGTTCCACAAATTGACATGTTAGATATGTATGTTATCCACAAAACATTCTTTAAAAATATTAAGACTGCTGCAGACTTGACTCTTTGTAGACATGTGAGGCAATGTCAGATTAGCAGGTTAATACCACGCTCTTCGACCTGCCATCTCTATTCAAGAGCAAACTCTAGGTCTTATCCAGGATTGATTAATTTGGCCCTTTCACCTTTTCTTGTGGAATGGTCCATTTTCATACATTGAAATTTCCTCAGTGCTCTGTGGTTGGGTGGGAAGCAGCCTGATCTCTGCTGTTGAAAGGCAGATATACTACTAAAATAAGGAATAAGCAAATGAATACCAAAGATTAAATTTTCCACCCTTTCTGCAATCCATGTTTTCTTAATACAATTCAGTCTTGTGTTTGTGACTAGTGAAATGTTTTGCAGTTATAAATGTGGAGTGAATAACTGTTATTTAGCTCAGAAAAGCCAACTGTATGTAGTTAATTGTTGGACTGTTTACAGTAATCTCATTTCTAACTGGAATAGGGCCCTCGAAAATACTTTCATCGTCCAAAGGGACAAAATTTTAAGGTAGACTATTTAAAGTAAAACATCATGTTTTAAAGTATACCCTATGCTATGGTTTACTGTTTGCCAGCACTGAGTGACCAGGTGTCTCATTCTTCTCTTACATATTAGAAATGTCCGTCGGTGTGTATCGATGTGTGTGTGATGGTAGTTGGCAGTTTCTCCCAGGTGCTCATTTTGCACAGAACTGATCCATTTTTGCTGTTACCGACTGCTTCCTTGTCTGTGTTCCTGCTGGCTGGTGGGTTCCTTGAGACCCCAAACTGCCTATTTATATACTTCTGCTTAATTCAATCCCAGCACTGCAGATACGCATTTGCTGTTCTTCAAACATTCATTGGATGCTAAGTATGAGGCTAGAAGCTTTCATTTGACTCATTTCCTGTGCTCAGAACAAATAGCATAGGCCTGTTATTGTCCTCCTTCTTTAGGTGAGGAAATGAAGGCATAGTGAACACAACTCTAACTGCACACACGGCAGAACCAGGCTCCGAGCACAGGCAGCCTGATTTCAGGGGTTATGCTGTTTCCTTCATACATAGTGCTCTACGCGGATGATCTGTGGTGGACAGGGTAACTGGGAGAGACAGAGGTGAGGAGAGGCGAAGTGGATGGGTGGATGACAGAACACGTCTTCCCGAATCTTTAAGCCCAGTCTTTGTTTATGGCTCGGCTCTGGTTTTCATTCCTCCAACCCCATTTTTTTATTTTGCCTACAATTCATGTGAAATACATTTGTACCCACATTAGCATATGGTGACATCCCTAGCAGTTAAATGAGATTGAAAGTGCTGCAATGAGAAATCCCTACTCCAGAGGCGATGTGTTAAAACTGGAAGGGTCCCAGTAAGGAGTCTGCATTCCAGTAGCAAATGCTTCAAATTCTATTGTCTGTATATCCTCCCTAAAGGTTGATTATGAGGCATAAGGATATTAGAAATTATTTCCTTAGTGGTGAGATAAATCGTCATTACAACATAGATATTTGCGTGAAAGGATTGTATATAAATCTCCTTGTACGAATAAGAAATGGAATCCAAGTATCTCTTTGGCCAATGCCTATGATAAAGTGCTTTAGTCTAGAATTCTGGTCAGCCCTGTGCCACACAGCTCCTTTTAGCAGATTTGTTAGCCAGTTCACCTGGCAGATTCTGCTATTCTGTGTTGTATTTGTCAAAGAGTGACTTGCAAGCAAGGTGTGTAGCAAAACGTGCCAAAAAGGCAGAAAGTCACAACTTTGCCAATCTTGCAAGAACTGGCTATTGGAGTAGGTTTTACACATTTATCAGAATCTGGTCTGAAACTTGCAGCTAAGAAAGTTGTAAAGGAAAAGACACAGAGTCCTCATCTTCTTCTGATCATCTGAGGCCACCAACAGTCATAAATTGTTAATAGCCAGGACATTTCATAAAACCTAACTTTTTTTTCTACTGTCTAAGATGACAAAACTTATCTCTGGTGGTGCCATTTACCTATTGCTGCAATTCTCTTACTTTGCACAAGGTGTACACCCTGTGTATGCATAGAAACTTTTCATGCATCTGACCTGAGAGTCTGATATCATGAATACATGATACCAGATTTTCCCTGAAGGGCCTATGGAAAAGCCTTCAGGTTCCAATGTATCATTAGGTGACTTTGCAATGGATTAGACAACTACAATTCAAGCACCGAATGACAGAATTTCCAAGGATGCCAGCAGCCCCTCACTGCTCCATGGTACTTTCTGAAAATAAAAATTTAATAGTAGGTACCAAAAGGGACTTTCAAAATCTAGACTTGTGACCGCTTGTTGGGGAAATTCCCCTCCAGAGGATGTTAATAGAAGCACTGTAAAAGTAATTTTAAAAGCACCTCTGCAAATGATTGCCATTAAATCTGGGCTGACTGAGGGGAGAAAACTCTGACAGTCCAAGCATTCACATAATAAAGAAGATAAAGTTAAAATTCTCTGTTTGTGTTATTATTACATCTACCATTTGGCACAAATCTTTCTAGAGGACTATATTCATATCATTTTTTTCCATTTAGGTGCTAAATCCAGGCATGTGGATTTTAATTGAGAATTTAAAACTTCCTCTGGCTTCTAAACACTATAGGTTTGCAGGGCAATAATTTTCAAAAGAAAAAAATGTATAGTGTTCTAGTTACTGAATATTTGAGAAAGTCTTTGGATTTTGGTCTTTCGATGGTAAAGATTTAGAAGATTGAAAAGGCTAAATTTATTCAGTTTTCACTCTTGGGAACCCCGCGCTACAGAAGGCTCTGCGACTTCCTTCTGTGTCCCCTTCCTTCTCAATCAAAACAAAACATTTGGGAGGGACCGTCATCCACACGGTTCTTCAAGGCCTGTACAGCGAGAGGCTCCATATCATGTGCTTCGACCTGTAGACAAATCACGTTGTGAGTCTGTTTTGCCCCATTCTGTGGTTTGTGTTTTGTTTTATTTCGATTTGTTTTGGTTTGGTTTTTAGTACTGGGAATTTAACCCAGGGCCTTTGGCAATGAGCTAATCCCCAAAACTTATATTGCTTTTTAAAATTTTTGAGTCAGAGTCTACTAAACAAACCACTAAGTTACCAGGCTGCCCTCAAGCTTGTGGTCCTCTGGCTTCAGCTCCCAGAGCGCTAACGTAAATTTTTAAGCTATGCCTCCACGAGCTTGGACTTACTCTCCCATTTAAATTAGGTCGCATCAGGAAGAGTTGACAAAGTGTCTGGAGAGCCGTAGGACATCGAATTCACCCAGGAAACTTAAACACTGTGTGACAGTGATGAGCTATGGAATCCAACCCACATTTAGCAAATGTCTGCTAAGTACTAGGCACTCTGCCACACAGGATAAATTATGTGTGTCCCTGCCGTTCAAAAGAACATCTCTGTTGGTCACCAGGAAAGAGGCTATGGCTATGTAGAATAACTACATTTTAGCCAAAGAAATGTCAAATGCAACATTTCTTCATGCCAGCATATACATCTCACTTTATAATCTTTCTTTTCTACTTGGCTAGGAGGAAAAGGGAGAGCAAAAGTGTAGAGAAAGTAATTGAGAGCAGAAAACGCAGAACAGGGAGTGCTGTGGTTTTCCTTCAGAATTCTTGTGTTAGAAAATTAGACCTCATGTGGCAGTATTGATGGGGTGTGGGCCCTTTAAAGACAGGACATTAGGACATTGGGCACCACCCTATGAACTGACAAATGCTGTGCTCCAGGGTCTGGATTAGTTATCTCAAGCCTATGCTGTTACAAAGTGAGGCTGCCCCTTGTGTCTCCGGTCTTCTGTGTGCACCAGCTTGCCTTTTATTTCTCCAATGGATTACAATCCAATGTGAAGCCCTCACTCAAAGCCAAGCAGATTCCAGTGCTCTGATACTGGACTTGCAGCCTCCCGAACTGTAAGCCCAAACAAACTCATGTGGTTGGCCACTGTTCAGTTTAATTAATGTTAAGTAAAACTGAGAGCTGAATTCCTTCCTCACACTATCCGCACTGGAGCGAGTGGGGCTCCCCACCCACCCTGGGTTCACATCTACTGTGTTTGGACAGCGTAACTCACAGCGCATTTCCACCACCACGGAGAGTCTGCAGAGCAGCCCGGCTTTGCATCGGTCACTTCCACAGTGCCTTGGTTTGAAGAACAGGGTGGTTCTGGCCTCCGCCTTGTTATTTGTGTGTGAGACTTATAAATAGGTGATTGGAACTCATGTTTCCTTTTACGGTGACCCTAGGGGTTCTCTATGAAAGAAGAGCAAGCAGAACGTTTTTGAAACCGCTAAGGCTGCTGTTTTCCTTGATACCATAGTCAGGGAGGAAAAAGCAACCTGATGATACAGTGATCCCAAGAAAGTCCCCAGCCAGCGGAAATCCTCGACCTCACCCTGACAGCCGCCAGAGGTGCTGGTCTCAGTGCCGTGTCCTGCACTGTGCGAATTCTGTTTTCACAGCTCCAGATGCTGACCAAGCCCCTGATGAGTGCTCCTTGGTGTCATAGATATAAAACTATCCCATCATTAGAACTACTAGAATCTAGAAGAATAAGTTATATAAAGATGTTTGTAAACCTGGGTGAATGGGAGACACTCTGGAAAGATTTGGGGTTCTTTGTTCTCATTAAAATTTACCCTTTGTTTAAATTTTCTGATGACTCTCACCTCTTGGCAATACTAATCCTTGAACTGTTTTCACAGTAAAGTGTATCTCCTCGCCAAGATCTGTTAATACAAGTGTGACTGAAAATATGGTGAATGTTTAACTTTTCAAAACTTTATTACAATAAAGGGTATATTGCCATTCTCTCAATTAATCCTCTAACAGTATTCTATAATTTGCTGTTGAACTATTTCCAATTTTTCACTATGAAAACAATGGAAATTTTTACTATAAATTTTTCTAACATTTAGAAAAACTTCTAATTTTTAAAATATATTTTACTTTTTCAACATGGTGTTATGAGACACATGTAGATAATAAAATAGTTCATCAACTTAACATGTCCATCATCTCCCAAAGTACCTCCCTTTTGATGGTCAGAATAACTAAAATGTACTCATTTAGCAAAATTTTAAGATACAATAGAATTTTACATCTTATGGTCTTTGTATTTGATATTATACCTCTGGGTTTGTTTGTCCTACATGTCCACTTCGTTGTATTCTTTGGCTTCTATCTCCTAATCTCTCTCTCCTCCTTCCCCCCACCCCCCGGTAGTCACTGTGTTTGTTCTCCACCTCTGCATGTTTGACTTTTAAATATATTCTGCAAAGTATGATTGAGACATATAATGAACGCTTAACTTTTTAAAACATTTATTACAGTAGGAGTCACAAGGCCATTAACCCTCTTCTCCTGCTTCAAACACACTTACCCCTTCATTCGTCCACTTTCCGAAGCCGTTCTGTACGTGCTCTCTCATGATTGTCCTCAGTCATGTTGTCACGGCTGCCTAAATATTCTGAACTGATTCAAAATGTCTACCGTTTTTGTTTTTTTTTTTTTTACTTTGAGGAAGAGCCAGAAGTCACACGGGTCACACAGAATAAAGAGGATGAGAACACACACGGTAATGCTTTTGCGTACGTGCCTTTGCACTGGACGACACTCAGCAGCAGCGTTCTCCATACCTTTTAATGACACCTCATAAAGACACTCAAGAAAGAGGACTTGCAGAATTACTTCAGACAGTGGTGAGAATGATGGGATAAATGTGTTTGAGACAAATATGATTATTTGGGGGGATTTAACGGCAATGTGTTTTTACTGTAATGTAAAAAATCTAAACGTTCACTCTGTTTTGGTCACACCTCATATTCACACCAAGAACAGTCAATACAGGTAGCCTCATATCCATTCAGATCAGGCTTCTTTACCATATGTGTCAAGAGTGCTAAGATATTTTCAAAAAGGAAAAAAAAACCTTCATGTTTAGAGCTTGATGGCTTTGAAATTGTGCCGGAGGGACTGCCGAGTAGCACCTCCCTCCTATTTCCTATTCTGCTGCAGCATCTTCTCTAAGAAACCTTCCTTGGGCTGGGGGTGTAGCTCATTAGTAGAACATGTGGGCAGCAGGCGTGAAGTCCTGGGTTCAGTCCCCAGCACAAAAGGGGTGGGAGCAGGGACTGGACATGTAGTTCAAAGGGAGGGCAGTTGTCTAACTTTAGCAGGCATAAAGCTCTGAGTTCATCCCTAGCACTGGGAAAGATAAAAGCCTTCCCTGACTACTTGTGATAGGTTAAGATTAGGACTACTACATTTGCACGTCTCCCCTGGAAACTGGAATTTTTAAATAGTTTATCAGTAGATTAGCACAGTGTAAGTTCATTGAAGAAAAGAAATCTGTTTCCCCTGCTCTATTCCTAATACCCACTTTGATGCTGGCAGTCATAGTAAGCATTTATGAAGTCTCTGTGAATGGATAAAGGAGAGGGTGGATGAGCAGTGGCCCTTTTTTCCCTCCAGTATCTTTTCTCTATAAATTGTCAGTGGCAAAGACTGATGTGTATTTACTGGTACCCATTCTCTTTGGTTCTCAGACACATGGCTAGCCTGCATCTCCCAGCTCATCTCGTGGTTAGGTTTGGCCAAGTGACTAACTGCTTGCCTAGGAAATGTGGGCAGAAGACATGTACGCTGCTGATGTTTGCCCCACTGAATTCATTTACTGTCCAAATACAGAAGTTCCAGGGGAGATGCTGTGGCTTAGAGGCGGAGGCCACAGATGGAATGACAGCCTTGTAGGGCCATGCATTCCTTTGCAAGAACTGCCATAGAAAAGTGCCATAAATTAGGTGGCTCTAAACACAGAAATTTATTTGCAGTTCTAGAGACTAGAAGTTTGAGGTCAGGTGTTGGCAGGGTTGGTTCCTTGTGAGGGCCGCAAGGGAGGGATCTGTTCCAGCCTCTTCTATTAGCTTGTGGGTGGTCACCTTCACGTTCACAATGCATTTGTCTTTGATTGCTAGCTTATGCCCAATTTTATAAGAAAACCAGTCTTATTGGATTAGAAGACACCCACCCCATTTCACTATGGCCTCATCATACTAATTATATCTATAACAGCCCTATTTCACCAATTGAGGCACTGGAGCTCAAGACTTCAACATACGAAATTTTTAGTCCATGAACAGGCCACAAAGAAGGCCATTAATCAAAGAAGGGCACCTACATTTGACTTTGTGTAAGACATTTCCATGTTATGTCACTGACATGCTAGGGCCTGCTGTCTCCGGCCATAACTAGGTTGCCATCTCATCACACTGGGCTTGTCCTTCAGGGCAGCACAGATGGTAATCTGCCTATACATTACCCCTCTTGGAAATGTAAGAAATAAAAATAGAAACAAAACAAGTAAGCTTTGAATTGTTTCTAAGCTTCCAGACTTGAAATTCTGTCTGGACTTCCAATATTTGCTCCCTTGCCTGGGTGGCTGTCTGGAGAGAGCCAGTCATGTGGGCTGTGACAAGGACCAAGCAGTGACATTGAACATTTCTTCATGTATTTATTTGCCATTATAGTAGAAGTACATATTCATCTCAGATGCCCATTTTTGTATTGGGTCTTTGAATCTGGGGGTTCTGATTTCTTTCAATTCTTTGTATGTTCTAGACAGGAGTCCTTTGTCTGAGGGACAACTGGCTAAAACATTTTTCCACTCTGTGGGTTCTCTTTTCACTCTATTGGTGATTTCTTTTGCTGTGCAAAAATGTTTTAATAAGATGAGATCCCAGTTGTTGATTCTTTATAGTATTTTCCATGTGATCTGGATTTTGTTGATAAAAATCTTCTTATATCTATGTCTTCAAAATTTCTATTTTCTCTTCTAGCAGATTTAATGTTTCCATGTTAATATTTAAATCTTTGATCCATTTTGATTTTAGCTTAGTGCATGGTGATAGACATGGGTCAAGTTTTAGTCTTAGGCATGTGGAAAGCCAGTTTTTCCAGCACCATTTATTAAAGAGTCGTTAGAGATATGCAAATTGAAACAACACTGAGATTCCATCTCATCCCAGAAAGAATAGCTACCATCAAGAAATCAACCAATAACAAAAGCTGGTGGGGTTGTAGGGGAAAAGGAACCCTTCTCCACCGTTAGTGGGAGTATAGACTGGTGCAACCACTGTGGAAATCAGTATGGAGAGTCCTAAAAAACTAGGATTAGAGATTCCATTGGACCTAATGATTCTTCTGAGTATCTTCCCAGAAGAACTAATATACCACAGTAATATATGTGCACCAAGTTTATAGCAGCATAATTCATAATAGTTAAATCTTGGAGACAACATAAATGCCCATCAACCAAGGAATGTATAAAAAAAGATGTGGTCTTTTTATACAATGGGGTACTACTCAGCCATAAAGGAGGATAAACTGGAGACATTTATGATGGATGCAACTTGAGACCATATACATAAATAAACATGTATAAAAATTGTATTTCTCCCTAGGGTGAGAAAATGAAAGAGTAAATAAGGACCAAAGGTACAACAGATGTGAAATGAGAACAAATTTATTCAAAAGGAAAAAGGAACTAAGGTAGGGGAAGGGGGCAAGGAACAGCAAAGAAAAAAATACAAGACAGTTATACTACTACTTTCTTTTAGTTCATTGAAAAGAAAGGTTTGTGCTAATATTGTTTGGAGACGTTTTTATGCCCATATCTTGTACTCTGGGTAACTACTTTGAAGATAACAGTATAAGTGTATTAACAATTGTTATTTTCCTATTGTTTTGTTAGGAAATTTTGGGGGTTTTCCCATAAAAGTTAAAGAAAAAGAAAGGCCAAGCAGGCCTTGATGGTGGAGAACCTGGTCTTCAGCTCTGTAATTGCCCTTAAAAATCAATGTGACCTGGAGGCAAATCATATTTTTCTCTGAGCCCTTTTTTATTCATTGGCAGAAACAAAGCAGTACTTCCCTTTTAGGACCACTGGGGGGATTAATCCAATTGAATTTATCTTCACAATTAGTACAGAGGCTGATGGCCCATAGAGCCCATGAGATTTATGAGGCTGATGCCTGATAGCACGCCTTACTCCTTCTACTTATATGTAAGAAAGGTTTTCTGTAAAGGAGTAAGGCGTGCTATCAGGCATCAGCCTCATAAATCTCATGGGCCATGCTGAGAGGCTGACCTGTGCCATCTGGGTCGGTTTATGTGTCCTCTGCATCAACATAGTGATGCAAGACAATGCCTACAGATGTATTTCTCAGAACATTCCTGTCAGTAAATAAGACCCAACTGTATTTAAAAACTATCCTGAGAAACTATTCTGCATGACATTATAATGGCAGACGTGTCATTGCATATTTGTTAAAACCCGCACTTTGTACAACACCAATGGTAAGTTTTAATGCAAACTGTATGGCTGATTATCAATGGCCAGCTGAACTGAATCAGTGTGGTTCTGGGTGTAGAAGGCCCACTCCAGGATGCTACCAACAGCATAAAAGGAGAACTGGAGGGCAAGTGAAGCCAGTGATTCTCCTGGAGAAGCGCTTGTGCTGGTTTTCCAGACATGAACTCAATTGTTATCATCAGAAGACTGAGGGTCCATGCTGTCACTGAGGGTGGGTGTAGCTCTCTTCCAGGGAACTCTGGTCCTTACCATGACCATCGCTTCCTGGCCCCAGTGCAGACCCCCCAGCCTGCTGGCACAGATCCTTCACCCTGCTGGTGCGGACTTTCTGGCTTCCACCACCGACCTTTGGACCTTCCTGGTGCAGATTCTTGATAGAGACTTGCATGAGACATTGTTCTGGGCCCTAGGCCTCCAGCTGGACTCATATAGAACATTGCCGTGGGATCCAGACCCTCAGCTAGATTCTTTGGGTCTCTAGTGTGTGGACGGATCTCCTGCACTTTTCTGCATTTGACTTTTGGGGTGAATATTATAAAATAATCCTATAAATTGTGTGTCCTGTATTAAATCTGTTCCCTTGAAAACCCTGACTCCAGTACAATGGACTTCAGTTACTTATACTGGTTCAGTACTGAGTGAACAATATTATAACAAATGCACTACATTAATATAAGAGAATAATACTAGGGGATAATGGAAAAGGGAATATTTAGAAGCTCTGAACTTTCCACTTAATTTTTCAGGGGAAACTAAACCTATAGGAAAAAACTATGAGTTGAAAAACCATTTAAATGAAGCAAGTTTTACCATAAACTGATACTTCTAGAAGCTGGTTATGGATACAGGGAGATTCATTATTTCTACTCTCTAAAAATCTGTAATAATGCAGTATTAAAATGTATTTGATTAAACTGAGTCAATCAACCAGAAGGAGATCATTGACAACATCTCCAGATAACAGAGATTTACATAATCCATCTAGCACTTACTGATTATTTTTTTAATGACTAAATTTGTGTTCAAGAACGCTTTGGGCCGTGATAGAATCCTCCTTCAAAATGCTTAACTCTTGCACAGACAAGAGGACTACTTGTGAAATAAACAACCCCAGAAAACATCATGCTGGAGAGCTTAAATCCATGGTACAAAATGTAAGATTTTAGGATAAATTCTGAAGAAAATAAACAAAATTTCTACCAATAATTTTGAAAGTTCTGAGTATCTGAATGTTAGGAGTTCTGCCCGCAAGAACATACGGATTTTTTTAAACCGGTTCTGAGACATAGCTTATCATGTTCGGTTCAGCTCAGATTTCTTTTTTTAAATTTCAAAGTAAAGGGTAGATGATGATGAATCCATGCAGTAAGATGTCAGTCTTAAAATGAAGAGAAGGGAAAGGTGAAGCAATGTTAAAGCGCACCTAAAGGGCAGGGGTGGGCCCAAAGTCGGGCTGGATGATGTCTTCTGAGCAGAGAGCTGTGCTAAGAATTAAGCTGTCAGTAATGCTCATTCACAGGGTTACGAGCCTTAAGAACACTAGCATGGACTTTGGAAGCATTTAGATGAGAAAACAGTCATGTTTGTTTAGACCAGTCGTGTTTGTGTTTTACAGTTATTTTAGTCTTTATAAAAATGGCTGAAACCTTACAGAGTACTTACGACAACTTTTACCTTCTTGGCAAATTAAATGATAATTCCAGATAAGAGTTTAATGTTGATTCTCACAGAATTTATATATGTGATTTATCAAAAAGGATTGTGTGTTTAGATTTTCATAGAGAAATGCTGGGATTACAACTCCTTGGAACACAAAACATTTGGGGCTCTGTGCCTTGAGCACAAAATGCAAGTTTTTTGTACATTTATTGTCCTAAAAGTATTTTGTTATCCTAAAACTAGGGTATCCGTTATCCTAAAACTAGATCTCAAAATCAAATTTCCTGAAACAAAGTCAAAGGGATTGTAAATTTCAAATTGTGGCAGCTCTCACAGCACATAGGTATATTGTGATAGCTTTTAATTTAGATCTTAAAAAAGGGGAAGAAGGATCTGAGTCTCACCTCTCTTCTCCTCTCAACCCTCTTCTCTCCTCCTCCTCCTCCTCCTCCTCCTCCCCCCTCCCCCCCCTTGTGCTCTGAAGTCTCTTGAATAATAAGTGAAGTTTTGCAAAGAATAATACAGAAGATCTCTGCTCTGCAGTTGCCTTTCCTGACTTCTCAGAGGAGTTTTGAATCTTTCCGTATGTTCCTAACTGCTGCCAATTCCTAGAAATGTCTTTAGTTTTAAGAAATAAGTCTAGGAAACCACAACTTCGTTGTGAGGGGAGAAAGCAAAGTGAGTGTGCTAAGAACACTTTAAACTCAGCTGTAGCAGCAGTCATTGAGAACACAGGCACTGCCATCCATGCTCGCAGGCAGAATGCAGGTCAAGTGCTAAGAAATGACTCTGCTTCCTCCTCTGATGTGACCCAAGTACCTGGACCAGTACCTAGCACATAACAGGTACTCAATAGATATTTGTTGGATTAAAAAAAGAAGAGATGACCAAAAAGGAAGGGTTGCAAGAAGCTCAGCCAAATGGTAAACATTTTCTTGGCACAAAGCAGTACTAAATGTTTGATGAGATTTATAACTAGCATAATACTGAGGCTCCCTCCTCCAATCCTGAATGTTTAATGTTTACAGTTGAAATCTCTTCCTTCATGTCTTCCTTGTGGCTACAAGCAGAGGTAAGCTTTCTTGAATATCTTCTGAATGGTTCTCCATAGCATGTATTTCTCTGTAAGAGGCTGCAACGTAAAGTTGTCCCCTTGAATCCAGATCTGGCAGTTCTGAAAGGCAGTTTCTATCGTCAGCATGTAACCATGTAACCAGTCAGCAGCAAACCTGTGTCTTCAATGGCTGCAGTCACCTGAGGCTTACCCAGGCTACAGGATCTGTCTCCAAATTCACTCCTATGGCAGTTGGTTTCCCAGTTCATTACAGACTGGCTGTCTTCGAGGGATCTAGGCAGGTACATGAATTCCAGGCTAAGGAAGAAGTTTAATTTAACAGAAGAACGGTCTTCTTACTGTTTCCCCTCCCTTTGGGGTAGGCTGCTCTTGCACTGTGGCTTGTTTTCGAACTGTCCTGAGGTGGGGAGTGTCTTCTTAGAGCTCCTGTGCAGTGCATCCCTTAGCCTTCAGTTAGACAATGAAGGAGCCGCCATTTCTGGGGGACAATTGGCAAGAAAACCTCATGCACGTACCAACAAAATGACGACTATGAAGTAGAAAAACAAAGAGAAGGACGAGAGACAATCTTTAGAGGGAAAACATGGCTCACCGAGTGCGTCTAGGAAATTAACTTCCCAGGGAATGAAGCACGAGTTCCATACAAGCAAGTGCTCATACGGCTCTCTTTCGGTCTCCGTTCAGAATTCTCACCATCGTTACCACCAGCTTGCCATGTCCTGTTCGGCAACTTAAATCCGCCCGTCCTTCGCTTGCTTTGGAGGGAGGCATTGGGCAACTTGGCCCTTTATTTTGTACATAGGCCACCAAGGTGCAGAAAACTAAGTCAGCCCAGCCGTGTAAACTCAAAAGAGAGAAGACCCACAGAACACTATGAGGTCACCGAGCACAGTTGACTCATAAGGAAATGGAACTCTATAGATGCTAGGTTTCCAACGTTTCAAGAGCAAAGACTTCACTGCGAAAAAGGAAAGCACATGGGTATAACATAACCAATACCATTTTCCCTACTAATAAAATTAAACTAGTCTTTAAAAGGCTGAAAAGCCTCTTTCAAAAAAAAAAAAAGAGAGGCTATTATTTGTTTGTATGAAGCCTGATATTAAGGAAAGATATCACTGGGCAAAATAGCCAGAAGAATGGAATCCCAACTTGGAAAAACAAGAAAGAAAAAGGAAAGAAGCCCCACCCATAGTGCTTGTGTGTTAGGTTGCAACCAGTCCGCCCAGAGTTGTACTCCTCTTCCACTTGCTTATAAGGACACAACATTCGGATTCTTCCACACACATTCCTTTCTTTGTTATTTTTTACTTGCAGTATTTATCCTCTTCATCTACTCCTTAATGAAAACACTTCTAAGACCTGGCTCGCCTAAAGGTCTCTGTAAAGCAAGTTTCATGAATAATTTGGTAAGTGTTTAAATACCCTACAGTTAGCAACAGATAGGTATTACTGACTCATCTTACCCGGAACAATAGCAAACTGATAGTACTGGATGGTGTCTAGAAAATTGACAATTGTCTTTAATTGAGGGATTTGATACATACTCTATCCCTATGTCCACTTTATGTCATTGAGTTGATCAAAAGAGTTCACTTTTTCACTTCTTAGATGTGCTCTAGATATATTTCTATTTTAGAATAAGTTTGAAAGTTTACATAAAAACAGTAAAACATTTCCACATTAAATACATAACTTATGTTAAAATTAAAATACAAATAGGATACATATTTATTATAAGTGCTACATATAAAAATATAAGGAAATAAAATCTCCATGACCTCACCATTCAAAAATAACCAAGCTGGTGTATTTTCTCCCACTCAGTTTTACCTCCTACCACATATTTATGCATGGCTAGTACCATGCATTTCAAACTGTTTCACTTGACATCAAGCATTCCACTATTTCACACACATTTTCCCATATTATTTTTTGAAGAACTTAGTTTTATAGAACATTTCTTAGTATGGATTGAAAATACTTTATACCTTCTATTGAAAGATACACTATTTTACTCTGTTCAAAATAATGCGATTATTAAACTATTTTTGGTATCATTTCCTAAACAAACTTTCCCAGAAGTAAAAGTTCAGAACCAAACCACAGGCTCCTTCCTCAGATTCACAGCCCTCAGAATCACAGTGCTTTTCTTATCCACGAAAAGCAGCAGCTACGTGAGAACATCCCTATTTCTTCTCTCAAACACTTCGAGAGAATCTCACCCAATTCTTACACTCTCACCCAAATACTCTCTCAGCTTCTCTTTTTTCCTTTTCCTTTCTCCTTGAAATTACTTTCAAAATCTCATTATTGCTTTGCATTTCTTTGGTGAGCACTGCAACTTAAACATTTTTAACACATCAACTAGTCACTTATAATTTTCTCATGTAAAATATTTCCAAAGTTCACTTTTGAAATACCTTTGTGTGACTTCCCTTATTGACTGTGACAAAATGTTTTTAGGACTCGTTCCAATAAATATACACATTCCCTTCTGATTCAGTAAAAACTGACCACAATCCAGGAGTTATGATTTCCCAGTGCTGACAGTGCTCCAAAGATCCACACAGAAGACTCGATTCTAAGATGCAGTAACATTTCACAGGACCATTATGTGTCTATCACTATAAATTATCATACTACATCCTGAACCTTATACCCCTTGTGGTAAGAACTCATTTTGAAATAACATTTAAAATCAAAATTTAAATTAATTTTTTTCTTTATTCCAGCTTGAGACAGGGTCCTAAATATCAAGTTGGCTGTGAATTTTGGGGAAATCCTATCCATAGGTCATGAAGTCCCTGTGTGCCAAGATTCCTTGGCTTGGGAATACTGAATACAATTCAGACATATAGGATGCTTCTTTTCACTTGGCACAGAACTGGCTGCACCAGAAAACACTCAAAGGAGATGAAAAAGGAAACCACCAACTAAGAAAGATCGTTTGCTTGTTTACTAAAATAGAGTTCGTTCCCTTAAATAGTGCTTCTCTGTTCAAACCGTCAGCCAAATCATGTGACTGCTCCACTCAGGATCACACACTGACGCCCTGTTTCAAACTCAGCAGAAGTTAAGCCTACACTCTTCTCCCAGCGTACCCATCTCGTTTCCTCCCTGCTCTCACCTTCTCCTCAATCCCTCCTCCACTCTGCTCCGTCCACTCTGGGGTCCGGACTGTCCCTGGAATACGCTAAGCAAACCGTCTGGGCTTTGCATTAGTTCTTCTCTCTGCCTGGCTGTTCTTTCCCTAGAGCATCCCTGGGACTGTTTCTGATATTCAAATGGCAGCTGTTAGTAAACTATGACAAAATACCAGACATGAATGACATAAAAGGGTGGAGATGTATTTGGGCTCATGACTGCACAGCTTTCGATCTGTGGTCAGCAGGTTTCCTTGTCTGTAAGTCCCTCGTGAGGCAGAGCATCATGGCAAAAAGGCATGGTAGAAGGACGCTCCTAACCTCATGGCAGAAGCAACAGGAAGAAAGGGACCAGGGACAAGATAGAGTCCCCAAAGCAAAGACCATGGCCATTCCTTTTGACTATGCTCCTGTTCCCACCATCTCCCATATTTACATCAAAGTATAGTCCCTTTAGGGGTCATCTGCGAAGCTAGAGCTCCCAAGGTCAACGAGTCTTTGGGGGACACTTCCTGTTTAAGCCAGAATAGCACCTGGTTTTTAAATTGTGATCTGTACTCTACTGCCCCGAATAATAAGGACTAGTGACGGCCTTCTTTTATTATATTCTCCATATAGCTCACTTATGGTCAACAAAATGTGTTGTGTTTTTCTGCACACCAAGCAATGTTTTGGAGGACAGTGGACACCAACTGAATATCTTCCAGTTCAGTTCAGTTCAGTTCAGTTCAGTTCAAGTGAATTCAGTACAGTTCGATTCTGACACTAATCAGAGTTAGTGAAGACCCCAAAAGTTAAAGCTTAGACCATGAAACTGTCCTTCACTTGAAAGGTCAGTTACAAATTCCAGGTTGTGATGTGTACTTCTGACCAACTGGCCATAAATCACCAGTTCCTATGATTCCCACCTTTCTGCTTTGATAATTTGTTAGCAAGACTCACAGAACTCAGGGAAACACATTACTTATGTTTACCACTTTACAAAAATCAAGGTGAACAGCCAGATGAAGAGGTACACAGGGCACAATCCAGTGTACAAGCGGGGCACACAGCTCCCACGCCATCTCTAGGCTGGCTGCCCTCCTCACCTGGTGTGCTCAGCAGCCCAGGGGTGCTCAGCGTTCTGTGGCTCAAGGATTTTTATGGAGCTACAAGAAAGTATTAGCACAAGAATCTGTAGTTATCTATCTGTCCACCTACCTGTTGTCTTGGTTACTTTTCTCTGGTTACTGAGACAAAATACTCAATGTCCAAAATGAAGGAAGCAAAGGCTTGTTTAGCTTACAGTTTGTGGAGGTTTCAGTCTATACTTGGCTGGTTCTGGAGCAGAGTGGCACATAGCAAAGGGCAAATGTTCATGGCAGCAGAGCACAGCAAAAACAACCAGCAAAAAGGAAGGAATGGGTGCAAGCAGCCTCTCTCCTTCCCTTACATTGTAAACAGGCTACCCCCACCCAGGGGGCATGTAACACTCACATAATCTCCATTCCCTCCTCTGCTACAGGCTCAAGATGTACACAAAGCACCCTGGCTTCCTGCTGAGTCACTCAGCCAAACCTCTAGACTCCCCAAGTTGACACAATGTATCAACCACAACACCTATATTTCCTATTGGTTCTCTTTTTCTGGAAAATACAGACTAACAAATCCTGAATAATATAAATTTTGATACTGAAAGTAGTTCTAGAGGAGCATAATTATAAGTGTGGGTTTTCTAAATCGGTTCTAGAATTGGCTTTCTATTTTATTAGGTTTAAAGACGACAATAACAATTCCCAGTAGTAAAGGTAGCATTATAGTCATCAGCATAACTTTATAGAGATGAAAATTATCTGCATTGGCTACTCCTGATCAACTATTTACATATAAGCAGCACTTAGGGGGTTCTGTATATATTTGCAAACAGGTTTGGAAAATTAACTAATATAGTGGTTTTATGTGTCTTATATCGCTGAGCAATGTTGTGGGTTAGAATTAAAATTCCTAACTCAAGTAACACATAAATGATCTAATAACTTCTTTGTGTGCTATTAAGGGCTCCCATGTCTCCTACAGCCACTGGGCTAAAATTTCTGAAAATAAAATGCAGAACCTCTTTGAGCAAATCGCTGATGCATGACACAATTTGAATTCCCAGCCTTGGGGGACTTTTACTGTTAAGATGAAGGCACCATTTGGAAAGGAATTGGACTCTGAAAGGTATAATGAGGATGTATGAGAAGATGCATTGATTAAACAGGGTCACTCAGACCCTAGTTTTTGATACATCTCTTTTGCTAGTGAAAGAATTCACTGAGATGCTTTCTAAAGATGAAGGGGATGCCACATGTGTAGTAGGAGAAGGTGATTGAGTAAGAATCAGGTACGCAATCTAGCACGATGCAGAGAAGGAGAGAGAGATAAACCAGAAGAGATAAAAGTTTAATGAGGGCACGGAGAAGGGTCAGCACCAGAACAGCTGTGCTGGCTCTCTGCAGACAAAGAACAGGATTGGAGCTTATATGCACTCTGAGGGGAGGGGCCACAGGGTAGCTAACATAGGCGGTTTGGGGTATTGTAGTAAGGAGGGATTGGATTATCCTTGGCGAGCACAGCTGGGTAAGAGAAACCACAGGGGTTTGGGGGAAAAGGGAGGTAGGCGCTATTATGTCTTGGCGTTGAGCCGTCGCCATAAGGGCTGAGTGGGTCCCGGGCAGGGCCAATCTTTCCCATCTCTTTGGTGTTTAAGGGGCGTCGTTAGTCTCTCTGGCTACTTCCTGCTGGATGAGGAAATGCGGAGCCTGGGAGGAGGGAGGACGGGTCAGAGGGGCCCATTCCGCCCGGGTCCAAGTGGTAGTGATGTCACTCAGGAGGAGAATTTCTTGGGAAGTGCATGCCTGTATTCTGGCCTGGATGAATCGTGAAAGGAGCCTGAAAACGCAAAGAGCAAGGAGCAAAAAAATTGTTATGGTAATCAGGGGGCCCATGATGGGCATTAAGATGGGGGCCCATGAGTCCGGGGGACCCTACCACGATGACCAGGAGGTAGAACCTGGAAAATAGTGTCACCTTCGTATATCAGCTGCCCATTTTTTGAGTTTTTGTACTTGGCCCTTTACCACACCTGCCACACCTGATTAGTTGACAAAATAACATAATTCCTCACCCAACATTGCACAATATCCTCCTTTTTCTGCTGTCAAAGTATCTAGTGCCTGCCCTTGTTGGAGCACCACCATGGCAAGTGAGTTTATTTGATCCTGAACTGAGTCCACACTTTGATAGACTGATGTTATGGTGTTTTCTATATCATGGGACATTTGAGTGTAAAAACTTAAGCTGGCTTCTAACCCTCCTGCCCCTAAACTGATGGCCAAGAAGACTCCAACACCTAGCAACACAGGGACCAATACAGGAGCTTTGCAGCTTCGGGTAAGCTGTGTCCTGTTATATTGGTTATAGAATTGTATAAGATTTTTATCGTCTATTGTAAGAGATACATGTGGGGCCAGGAACCCAAGAGTACATGTGCCAGTCCAGTGAGCAGGAAGGTGGGAATAAGCTCCATTTCCGCAGACAAAGAACATGTTTGGGGGGTGGATGTATCTCTAAACTCAGGTTTTGAGATTTTAAGTGGAGATAATGTGTACAGGCTGTCAGGTTTCCCGTGAATGGGCTAGAGGGATCGTAGGAAATAGCATAATCCTGGGTAAAATGTATACAGGTGAGATTTAGAGGCCAGGGCTGATTTGGGGCAATTTGAAGGGACCTATAATGGGTATGGGGTAGCATTTTGTGTAAGGTATGAGTGATTGAATAGCTCTGGTTGAACCATGTAAGTGTCAGTCGAAAAAGGCAAACATAACCAGCAAGTAGTGTGAGAGTAATTTATTCCCTTTTGAAGTAAAGTATAGGTCACATTTAGAATTTGAGCGGCTGTTGAGTGGGAAAGATTGTCTTAGCTTTTGTGTTTGTGGTGTGTTTTGGTGGATGAGTGTATTGGTTGTGGTTTGGGACGTGACAAAAGGGATTGCAGTAAGTCGTGGAATTAGTGTTTTTGTGATGGTAAGGAATTGGGAGTTTCTACCCGGGCTGGGGCCGATGTGTTGTGCGAAGCCCTATCTTTGGGCTTTTGGGAAGTTCAGGGGGTTTTTTATAGCAAGCGGGAGCTGACTTCTCAAACCGTGGATATAGTAAAGAAGCTATCAGCGTTTTTCCAAAGCCTGCAGTATGTAGAGCCAATGGTTTCACAGCCCCAATGAGGGCAGTGGTACCAGTAAGTGTTGAAACAAGGCCCTAATAAGGATTTTCAGAACACATATAGAACTGGAGGGCACCGGTACCATTTCCAGGTGTATATAAGTCTGCCCACTTAACCCTCAACATGGAGCTTGGGCTCCCCTCAGTCCAGTGTGTCTGGGCCAGTGTTTTTGGGACCCTTGGTTGTGGGTAGCCGTGGGTGGTATGAGTGGTGAGGGGGAAAGTATATAGCCTCGCTTGGGCCAGAGCAGATGTGGGAGGAAAGTGCCTGAGTAGCAGGAATAAACAGCTGAGACAAAAGGTCCACAATGTAAGTGGGAGAGAGCTAAGGAGTTTTAAATGTATAGATTTTGGTTAGATGTCTTAGGTATATAAGATTTGCTCAGGCAATGCAAGTATGTAATAAGCAGAATAAAAGCTGTGAACAGTGTAATGAGTAAAATTCATGATGAGGTTTTCACTTCCTTTGGACAGAGCGTCAGAGTAACTATGACGAAACAAAAGAGTAGGAAGCAAACAAGGGCCAGAATCAGACGGGACAACAACGCGTCAGTTTTGCTGTCTTGTCAGTCGGAGACGAGTGGCAGCTATTCAATGGGAAGTCCACAAGGTCCCTTCACTGTGTTCAGGATCAAGATTACCAGGAAGTGGATGATATCTCTTCATCTGAGTGATGTGAAACCAGCATGGAAATCCTTCCAATTTTATCGTGGTCAGAGTTGCGAGTTAAACCAGGTGGGGTCCGTTCCATTTTGCCTGGAGTGCTGAGCTTGTGGGCCTGGGAATTTTAATATAAATTAGGTCACCTAGAGATAAAGGAGGGTCTGGCGGGTGTCCCTCAGAAGACTGAGGAAGACAAAGGTCCGCATGTTGTCAGAGAAGATGCCACAGGAAAGAGAGAATAGGGAGATACTCTGTTAGGGGAGGAAGATTGGAAGGAGAGGGTAGATTTTGTAGAAAGATCGGTCTTCCACACATAAGCTGGAATGGGCTTAACTGTGTGGGGGATCTAGGGTAAGCTCGGTTTTGTAAGGGCCAAAGGCAGAAGTTCTGGCCATGGTTGATGTAACTCTAAGATAAGTTTGGTTAGATGGGTTTTTATGAGCCCATTTGCCTTTCTAACCTTTTCCGAAGACTGAAGATGATATGGTACATGTAATTTCCAAGTGGTATTGAGGCTGGCAGATACTTGTTGAGTAACCTGGGAGATGAAGGCTGGGCCGTTGTCAGATTGTATATATTGTGGGAGTCCAAATCTAGGAACAATGTCCTGGAGCAGTACGTCAGCCACCACATCTGCTGTCTCTCTGGTTGTGGGATAAGCCTCTATCCAGCCCGAGAAGGTGCATACAAGGGTAAGTAGGTACTTTATGTTTTTGTATTTGGGCATATGTGTGAAGTCTATTTGCCAATCCTGACCTGGTATTTTTCAGCAAAACTGGTGAGTGGGAAAGGAAGGGAGGAAGATGTGACCTTGTGGAGATGTTTTGGCACAAATTTGGCAGTTAAGAGTTATCGCCTGTATGGGAGGTGTCGGCATGTAACTACTGGATCTAGGAGCGTATAAAAAGCCGAGTCCCAACATGGAAGTGATTATGTAAGTTGTTGAGAATATCTTTCGCCTAGTTCTCTGACAGAACTAACTTAGTCCCTCGGAAGATCCATCCTTGAGAGTTTTGAGTGTAGTCAGGTTTTGTGAGAAGTTGAAGTTCTTTGGGTGTGTATGAAGGGGTAGGGAGATCTGTGGGGATTAGGTGAGAGGGGTATGGGTATTGTGCTGATAGTTTTGCCTGTAAGTCTGCAAAGGCATTTCCTTCGGAAGTAAGGTCAGCTGAGCACTGGTGTCCTCTGCAATGTATTACTGTAACTTCTTTTGGGAGTTGGGCTGCTTCTAAGAGTTTCAGAATAAGTGGTGCATTTGTGACAGGAGAGCCCTGAGTATTTATGAGGCCCCTTTCCTGCCATGTGGCTGCATGTGAGTGCAGAATACTGAAAGTGAATTTGGAGTCTGTGTATATGTTTTTTATTTGAAGTATCAAAACAAAAAGATATTAACAAACAGACACAAAGTAGCATAAGAATAGTACAATCAAATCTGAGTTACAGATAAGGTGAGAGGGAATCAACAATGCTTGTTGCATTACATATCAATAACTTCTACGTATATATTCAGGAAAACAGATATAGACATGCAAAATTGATCAGACAATTAATCATCAACTATTCCTTACAATAAAGTGACCTAAGTCAGTACTACAACTTCTTTTTAAAGTGTGAAAGCAAAAAGAACTGCATAATCAACAACAGAAAAAGGGAAAAAAAAAAATGAAAAGCCTTAACAAAGAGACACAAAGCAGCTCAATAACCGTATAATCAGAATTGAATTATAGACAAAGCAAAAGACAACCAACAATAGTTGTTGCATTGCATATTGATATCTTCAAAATGTATGCTTCAGAGAACACATATAGACATACAAGATTAATCAAACAACCCGTCATCAACTATTCCATACCATTAAGTGACACAAGACAATAGTAGAAACATGTTAGCCTTCCTGCACATGTCTACACATACATACATTCATACATACATTTTTGCCTCTTTCTCTTCTCCTTTCCCATGTCCCATCTGTTCTTTACCTTTGAACAGATTTCCTTCATGTGTCTTAGTTTATGTTCCCACTCTCAGGTTCTTACACCAGTGACACAATACATTGCCTGCACATGTACCTCTGATTTATTTCACTCATGAGTATGGTGTCCTATTGTGACCATTTACCCACAAAGGCCCCAAATCTGTCCCCATTTATAGCTGAATAATATTCCATTATATAAAAATGCCACAGTTTTTTAATCCAGTCTTCTGTGGATGGACATTTGGGTGGCTTCCACAATTTAGCTATTACAAATTGTGCTGCTATAAACATGGGTGGACATATATCAGAGTGATATGATGCTTTCAGATCTTCTGGGAAAATACCCAGAAGGGGAATAGCTGGTTTGAATGGAACCTCTAGACCTAGTTTGCTGAGAAATCTCCAAACGGCTCTCCACGGTGGTTGCACCAGTCTGCATTCCCACCAGCAGTGTAATAGACTCCCTATTTCTCCACAGCCTCGCCAGCATTTGTTATTGGATGATTTTTTCATACTGGCCAGTCTTACTGGGGTGAGATGAAATCTCAATGTTGTTTTTATTTGCATTTCTTGAATGACTAAGAATGTGAAACATTTTCTCATATACTTATCTGCCATTTGTATTTCTTTATCTGAGAAGTGTGTATTCATCTCAGATGCCCATTTCTGGATTGAGTCTTTGAATTTGGACAGGTACATGTTTTTTAATTCTTTGTATGTTCTAGATAGAAGACCTTTGTCTGAGGGACAGCCAGCTAGGATTTTTTCCCAATTTGTGGGTTTTCTTTTTACTTTGCTGGTGATTTCTTTA